>CAUYPK010073111.1:0-51664 GCA_963574355.1 Loris lydekkerianus | reverse complement strand
ACACTTGTGGTGCATCTTACAATGGTATATGTGAAACTTAGTAAATGTGGAATGTAAATGTCTTAACACAATAACTGTGAAATTGCCAGGAAGGCTATGTTAACCAGTGTGATATAAACATGTCAACCGGTCTGTGAAACTAATGTATTATGCCCCATGATCATATCAATGTACACAGCTATGATTTAATAAAAAAAAAAGAAAAGAAAATGGAACCATATTAAGAAGATACAGAAACAAAATAGAGTAAAAAGGAAAACCAGGAGGTGCAATTTTTATAGCCAATAAGGGAGGAGTTACAATAGATGAGGTTGTCAAAAATGGCAATTGTAGGCAGCACCTGTGGCTCAAAGGAGTGGGACTCCAGCCTCATATACCGGAGGTGGTGGGTTCAAACCCAGACCCGGCCAAAAAAAAAAAAAACCCGCAATGAAGAAAAAAAATTGGTAATTGCTTCTGAGGAGTTGAACAAGATAAATGGAGAATATTGCCTATTGAATATAACAGTTAAGGCAGATTCTTGAAATCAGTGAAGTAGATTTGTAGATACGGTGGAGACAGAATCCTAAAGACTGTTGGTTTGAGAGGGAATGAGTGACAATATATGATTATTTAAAGAAGTTTGGAGATGATGGGAAGGTTAGGAATTAGACTGCTGCTCAGGCAATAAAAGTATTTAATGTATTCAATAGAAGTCACTATTTAAATGGGAGAGACTCTTGAATATTTTTAGCACCAGTAGAAGGAGCCATCATGGAGGGGAAAACTAAAGATACAGATAAAAAGCTGAGGACTTACAAAGCCAGATGAATGAATGATTGGGAGGCATGGGATATAGAGTTCTGGTCTGTCCAAAGCATGCAGAGCATGGGTTCCAGATCATGAATGATAGGACCCACTATAATTTTACCACTATAATTTTGATGAAATAATCATTCATTTTTACACCTTTTTTGGCAGTGTGGGTCAGAGTCTCAGGGCAGTGGTGTCTTTGTAACTCACAGCAATCTCAAACAGCTGGGATCAAGTGACCCTCTTGCCTCAGCCTCCCAAGTAGATGGGATTCGTCTAATTTTTCTATATTTAATACTGAGACTCACTCTTGCTCAGGTGGTCTCAAACTCCCAGCCTTAAACAATCTTCCTAAGGTGAACCACTGCACCTGGCCATTACTTTTGAATGAATTTTTTCCTTGTGTGCTGGCAATGAATGGCCAGGGGAACTTGATCAGACAAGGATTTGAATAAGAATTAGAAACAAAAGCTAAACAATGAAAGATGAGAAAGATGAAACAAACCCTCTAAGTACAAGGGAAGGAATAGGATGCACTTGGAGAAATGATCAATAATCATTCTGGTGGCTTCTTAAGGGGGGACATTATGATTGTAGTTTAGGGAAATAAAATACAACCAGAAACAGGTTGTAAAGACATTGCATTAATAAACTGGAAAGTATCTTAGGACATATAGGACTATGTAGTCAAATATGGTTTTGCTGATGAAGAAACAGTAGTGTGTGGCAGGTACTCAATAAATGTCTGTGGAAGGAATGAATATGAATGAGGAGGAAATTGAGTTCCAAATAATGAAGTAGCTTTCTTGAAGTTAGAGAACTCTTCTTTCTTTCTTTCTTTTTTTTTCCAGAAGGATTAGAAAGATTAGAAACCTTATTTTTCTAATGGACAGGCCAGTCATCTTTCCATTAAATTAAGAATTGTTTCAAAGGATAATTGTGGAGGAAAATAAAAATTACAAATTGAAAATAAGCCAGTGCAAAAAATAAACTGCATTATCAGACATTTAAAATGTAGTACCAATGAATTAGCCAGAAACATCTTGGACTGAATCCATAGAGCCTGGGATATTTTCACCCCTGCTATTTACTCTTATACTAGTGTACAAGAGTAATAACTCAGTGTACTTTTCAAGCAAGGCAGAGTTTTCATTTGTGATCCTCCATGATTTCATGGTTGCAGAATCTGAATGCAATGAAGATTGTTTTACCCAAGGCTGCTGAACTAATTAATGTAAAAAGTCAAAGTTAAATCCCTGCCTCCTGATGACTAGTTTTCCAAAATACTTCCTACCAGATTTCACTCTTGGAATACATGTGTATCAAATATATAGGGATGTATATATATTTCTTCTTTTCTACTGCATTCTTTTTCTCAACCTGTTTGGACTAAAATGGAGCAAAATAAGGGACTACAACAAGATTTTATGCCACTTTGTCTAATATATTACTATTGGACTAGATTCTTTAATAATTGAGTGAATCTTGAAATGAGTTGTGATTTACAAATAAAATAAAAATAAAATAAAAATTATTTCATATTACAGAACCAAAAACATCCACACAATATGCTAAAGATTGTAGATACATCTTCTCTCTCCTGCCCTCTCTCTCTACTTTTTCTATTCCTCTTCTATTCTCTCTTGAGATGTCAACTTTTTGCACCTTGGGTTGTTCATTTATAATTCTATTTTCTAGTTCAAACGATATTTCCTACATTCAATTTTCAATGTTATTTTACACAAAGCCTAAATATCTAACCACTTCTGTGACCATCTATAATTGAACAAACCATGAATTCTTTTTCGTTTGTTAATTCTTCATAGATATTCTTAAAATTTATAGGCCAATAACCTTGTTAATGCTGTGACACATAGATGAACAGAAGTAGTAAAAAGTTCCTATTCTCAAAAAAGTGCATCTTATATATTTAATTAAATAATCATACAGAGAAAGTAGAGACGTGGCTGTAAGTGAGTTCTATAAATAAAACTAATGCCCTTCTCAGACTTTCAGATAGCTATGAACCAGTGACATTACCAGGCAGCATATCTGAGTCTTCTGAGATACAAAACCACCACTTGAGGCCAGAAGGAATCTTCTATTCTGTTGTATGATAGCCATGTGGCAGCAGGAAAAACTTTTAAGGAAGATGTGTCAACTTGTCCTGAAGGTTGACAAGGAGTAAGAGGATGATGAATGCCAGTTTCAGCATTAAAAGCTGGGCAAAAGCTAGTGAGGTTTCTAGTCACCATTTTGGATAGGAGTCAGGTGTTTGGGACTATGTAACTTTGCCATTTCCCCATGTCTGTTTAATTTCCCAGACCTGTTTTTCTTTACTGATTAGAATTAAAACCTGAAAAAGGAAAGGCCTAAAAGAGTAAAGGAAGGGAAAGAAGAGGGACGCTTATGTCCTGCACTTGAACTGGTGCTGAAGGAGATTTCCAAGAAATACACCATGTAGCAGAAGATTTAGTCTTTTGAAGCAGAGGTAAAGAGCATGTTACTTCTGGAGAGGTCTTGACCTGATACATGAGCATAACATTAGAAAGACTATTAAAGTTTCCTCATACTACACTTCTCTTACAGTCACAGCTCAAATGCTGTGAATGTTATAATGTCCAAGCCTGCCAGTCCAAAAAAACATGCATATAAAGAAAGCATGGTTTGGCATGAGAATTGTTAATCTAATTGTGGACTCTGTGCCTAAATCATAATTTCCAAGGGCACATTGTAAATTTAATCTCAGTTCATTCTGCTGGGAGAAGTATGATTAGTAGGTAACTACAAACAGTGAGCATACAATTACTTCATGGTAGCATTAGAGAAAGGAAAAGGAGGTCCATTTACTTTGAGTCATGGCATCAATCAAAGACAAAGACAGGATCCAAAGAAAGAGAAGTGGAAATAGCAAGTAGATTATTCCCCCAGTGAGAGCTGTAGTGCACATTATAATAAAATGGAAATGTTCACATGGCCTGTGATGGGGCTGGCATGAGACTACAACTTAGTAGACACTGTGTACTCAGGGCATACACATCAGAGACACAAGATGGTACACTTAATGCAGCAAAACAAACTTTTTTTTTTTTTTTTTTTTTTTTTAAAGGACTAGCAAGCAATGAAGGAGAGGAGTCTCCTTTACCTTTTAGGTTGTTGTTGTAGTTGCCATTGTCATTTGGCAGGCCCTGGCCAGGTTCAACCCCACCAGGCCTGGTGTATGGGGCTAGGGCCCTAGCCGCTGAGCTATCGTTGTTGAGCCAAAACAAACTTCAATTGTGGGAAGAAATAAGCCCTTAGTGTAGCTTCAAATTCAGCACAGGTGGAATCTAGTTGTCTGGGGCTCTGACAGTACTTTTCAATATATTTTATGACCGTTTGCTCATCAGGGTTATTTTCTTTTCTACTTCGGCTAAAGAAAAAAATTACAACTATTTAATTTTCACAACAGCCACATGAGATAATTATTACTATCATAATTATTTAGATAAAGAAATTGAGGCTTAAGAGTTTGCCTTGATAAGATCACACAAGATTCACATTCAGGTCTCTATTGTTGTAAATTCCTTCTTTTTCCCCAACAGCTTACTGCTTTGGCTAATAAGAACACTATTACCTTGTTAGAAAGCTTCCTTTATGAAAAAGCCATCAGTGTAGTTTTGCCTCACAAAAATGTCTGCTGTGCCTCCCTTTGTCCTATAAAATATTTTATTATCAGTGACTGTCATATGTGGAATTCATATTTTTTTATTTTTAATAATTTTCTGACTTTAGTGAGACAGAGGGGGCAGCTGGCTGCCTCTTCCCTGACCACTGACAATGCCACACTATCAGAGCTCTACTTCTTATTTACCATCTATTTAAACCTGTCTAACCAGATAATTACAACTGTTGCTAATTAAGGTACATATCTATTTTAACAGCTTTACTGAGGTTAATTGATATCTGAAACACAGCATATATATAAAATGTTCTATTTGATATATGTGTACATCTTGAAATCATCACTACACTCAAGACAATGAGTAAATCCATTACTATCAAAAGTTTTCTTGTGCCTCTTTGTAATCCCTATCTTCATTCCTCTTGGATTCTAATACCCATACATTCATCCCCAGGAGGCCACTGATCTACTTTCTGTTACTTTATATTATTTTTATTTCCTAGCATTCAGTGTGTGCACTTCTTTGTCTAGCTTTATCAACTCAGCATAATTACTTGGAAATTTATCTACATCTTTGCTTGTGTCAATGATTCTTTCCTTTCTATTGCTGAATGCCATTCCATTGTATGAACGTTCCACAGTTAGGTTATCTAGTTTAGGCAAGTTTTGGTTATTTCCATTTTTTAGATAATACAAAAACTACTACAGATATCAATATACAAATCTTCATGTGATTATATGTTTCCTTTTTTTTATAGGTGAGCACCTCTGACTTGAATGGCTAGATTATATGTTTGGTGTATATTAACTATTAAAGAGCCTTCTGAATTGTTTTTCTCGGTTGTACCACTTTATACTTCCACCAGCACTGAATGAGAGTTTTTTTTTTTTTTTAACATACTTGGGAACATTTGATATGGTCAGCCTCTAATTTTAGTGATTCTAAAAGGTCTTTACTGTTATATCATTGTGGTTTTTATTTGTATATCATTGATGACAAATGATTTGAACATATTTTAATATGTTAATTTGGCATCCCTATATTTCTTTTGGTAAAGTGTTTGTTCAAATCTTGTACCCATTTTTAATTGGATTATCATTTTCTTACATTTTAGATTCATATATGGATACAGACAATTAGGTTACATTGTTTGCATTTATTAGGTAACGTCCAACTTGTAGTTGAGCCCTTCACCCGGGAGATGTGCCATACACATTGCTCCTGTTAGGTGAGAACTTACCAACCCCTCCTGCACCTCCCCATCCCCTGCACATGAATTTAAGTTGTTTTTTTTCTTTTTCTTGTGTGGTCATGTAGTTTTTCATCTATGAGTTTCATATTTACTAATATTGTCTGCAATTCCATTACTAGATATCTATCTAGTAGAAAAAAAATCACTCATTTTATCATAAGGACAGTTGTACTAGAATGTTACCTCAGCTCAATTCACAATTGCCAAGATGTGGAAACAACCTACCAACTCACAAATGTATAAATAAACTATGGTATGTGTATGACATGGAATGCTATTCAGGAATGAAGAAAAATGGAGACTTTAAATCTTAAATTTTTGTTTCTAGTCCTTATCTTAAACATTGTTATTGTTATTAAATTTCAAGTTAATTTTGTGAAGGCAAAAAAAAAAAAAAAAAAAAAAAAAGGAAACCTAATTAACACATGTATATGTAAAAGTAAAAAAAAAAAAAATCTTATATTTTTACCTGGATGAATTTGGAGAACATTCTTCTAAATGAACGATAACAAAAAATAGAAAAACAAGCATCCAATTATTTGGTTTTTTAATATCAAGTTTTTTAGAAGTCAATTATATATTCTGGATATGAGTGTTTATAATATACATTATGTGTAAATATTTTTCCTAGTCTGGCTGTTGAAGAGAAAATGTTTTAAATTTTGAATTTATCAACTTTTAATTGTATGCATCATAGTTTGCTATTATAAGGTTAAGGTCACAAAGGCTTTTGTGAATTATCATCTAGGAGTTTTATACTTTTATATTTTACATTTAGGTCTATGATTTACTTTGAGTTACTTTTCATATACTGGGTAGGCTTTGTGTGTATATGTGAGTATGTGTGTGTCTATCTATATTAAATCTTTCTGTTGAAAAGATATTATTCTTTCCTCACTGCTTTGCCATTGCACCTTTGTCAAAGATTATTTCCTTTGTCCAAGATTATGTGTCATAGGTCTGTTTATGGACTCACTTTTTTTTTTTTTAACCACTGACTGACATATTAGTGTTTTTTAAAGTTTTTAACTACACTGCTTTTATTAATGTAGCTTTAAAATAACATTTCAAATCGGATGGCTTTCATCTTTCAAACTTACGCTTCTTTTCAAAGTGCGTTTGGCTCTTATAGGTCCTTTGCATTTCTATATAAATTTTAGAATAGTTTGTCAATATCTACAAAAATCATATTAGTATTTTGATTGAAGTTATACTGAAGCTACAGATCAAACTGGGAGAAATGACATATTTACATTATTGAGTCTTCTGAACCATGAATAAGATATATGCCTCCATTTATCTGGGTCTTTTATGAATTTCCCCCAGCAAGATTTTTAGTTTTCAATGGATATACATCACCATACATATTTATTTTTGGTATAACTTCTCTATTAGAATTTCACAGATTTTGATGTTATTGTAATGGTATCACATTTTCAATTTCAAACTCTATAATTACTCATTGCTAATACATAGAAATAAAATTAATTTTTATGTTGATTTTTTATTCTATAGACTTGCTAAGCTCAGTTTTTGGTTCCAGTAAAAAAGTTTGGTATAGTCCATTGGATTTTTTACATAGGTTATCGCCGTGTCTGAAAATGCAGACAGTTTTATTTTTCTTTCCCATCTATATTTGTGTTTCTCTTTCTTGCCTTATTCAGTAGGTAGAAACTCCAGTATCATGTGGAATAGAAGCAGTGAAAATGGCATTCTACATTGGTTCTGATCTTAGGGGAGAAAGTATTTGGTGGTTTACCTTTAAGTATGATATCAGGATTAGGTTTTACATAGATACTCTTTATCAGATTTAAAGAAGCTTACTTCTATTCTTAGATTGCTAATACATTTTTGTTATTATTGGATGTTAAGATGTTTAAATCCTTTTTGTTTATATGAGCATATCTCTTTAGTCTGTTAATATGGTGAATTACATTGATCTTTAAGATGTTAAAATATAAATCTTTTACATGTTTAAAGTTTGTTTGTGTCTAAGAAAGAGAGATATAAAGGGAGAAAGAGATGGTTTGATGTGGTTTTGTCATAAATTTTTGTATCTCTGTCCATGAGGAATAATTACATGTAGTTTTCTTGTAATTTATATGTCTGGTTTTGGCATCAGGGTAATATAGATTCCTTAGAATCAGATGGAAAGGAGCCTCTCTTTTTCAACTATTTAATATTTGAAAGACTTACATAGAACTGGTATCATATCTTCTATATAAGATTGATAAAATTCAAAGCGAAACTATCTGGGCTTATGGTTTCTATATGAGAAGACTTAACCATATAACCAATTTCTTTTGAAATATAAGGCTACACAGATTACCTGTTTCTCCTTGAATGAATTTTAGTAATTTTGTTTTGGATGGAATATGTTAATTTCATCTAAGTTTTTAACCATATTGCCATACATTTATCAAAATCTTTTCTTGTTATCCTGTATCTTCTTGTTGCACAGATAGTGGGTGTTATCACCTGTCTTATTCCTGATGTTGGTAATTTCTTCCTCTTTTTTTATAATTCTCTTGGTAGTGTTCTGTCAATTTTGGCACTCTTCCCAAATTTTGGATTCACTGCATTTCTCTGTTGTTTTTCTGTTTTCTCATTGATTCTTGCACTGGTCTTTACAGTTTTCTTTCTACTTGTTGCTTTGAAATAATTTATTCTGCTTTTTCTTAAGTGGCAAATAGGTCATTCACCTGAGACTCTTATTGTTCACATTTGAATTTTTTTATTAATTGTCTCTATTCTTCTTGATATATCTTTTCTTCAGATTTGAGACATCTTGAATTGGTTCTCTAATTTTATCTTTTCACACTGCTTTTCTTCTTTCTATTCTATATTTAGTGAGATATTTTAAACTCAACTTTCTAAACCTTCTAAAGATTTCATTTTTTATTGTTATACTTATTGGTGAATTTATAGACAGAAATTATTGATAAACTATACCCATAAACTAAACATCTTATTCATTACATAGATGTTTTGAATATGAGTCATTAAAAATTTGAAGATATCTTTTTTTTTTTTTTTTTTAATTTTTGAGACAGATTCTCACTTTCTTGCACTCCATACAGTGCCATCATGTCATAGCTTGTAGCAACCTCAACCGCTTGGGGTCAAGCAATTCTCTTGCCTCAGCCTCCCAAGTAGCTGGAATTATGGGCACCCACCACAACACCCATTTATTTTTAGAGATGAGTTCTCGCTCTGGCTCAGGCTGGTCTCAAAACTGTGAGCTCAGGCAATCTACCCACCTCAGCCTCTTAGAGTGCTAGGATTACATGCACAAGCCCCTGCACCTGGCCAATATCTTTAAAAAATATTTATTTTTATTTAAGAGTAGGTGATTTGAATTAATTTTTTTCTATAATTTTTTTTAGTTATAAGAATTATTTAGTGAAGAAAATTAACTTATGGAAATAAATTGATAGTATAAAGATACATTTTATTCTATTCTGTATAGAATTTAAGAAAAGATCTGTATTGATTTCATCTCAGGTAGATCGAAGAGAAAATTTTTTTTTTTTTTTTTTTTTTTTAAGAAGAGAAAAATTTTAAAAAGCCTGAAAACTGCCTATTATAATTTACAAGCATAGGTGAAGTTTGTGCACATGCATTGATAGCCAGTAATTTACACAACAAGCTTATTTTCTATGGCAAATATTATTTAGAAATTACAAACATATTGATCAGGACATAAAGAGTTTTAAAAAGCCTTTACAATAGAATTTTTTTCATCCTCTTGTAAAATATTGGTCAAGGAAACAGTAACTTTAGTTTTAAATCAAGTGACTTATCTATCATACAAAGGGTAGATAGGGAGAAGCTTGAAGTAATGGTACAAATAACTCTTATTAATCCCAGGGATTTATTTCCTAGAGATGTTGGGGAAAAGGTTGCAATTATCAAACTCTGCAGCAAGACTTAAATACATTTTCAAGACCTTCATTTAGCATATTTTGCAGCTGTAGTATACAAGTCAGTATTACGTTAATTAATTTAGAGAGTTCTTTAATCTATAAATTGCAGGCAACTTTCTTGGATTAAAACCAAAAGTGTGCTAGAGCCAGCTCCCGCTGGTTGAGGACCAGCTCATGCTGGTTTAGGAAAGCCGATGAGGCATCTCTTCCCAATTTCCTGTTAGTGTGATGCCAATTTAGGAGCTTGAAATTGGCCAATTTGGGTATATTTTATGCCATAGAAATTGATAAATGCTACTAAGTCAGGCTTTTAAAAAACATCTTGAGAGCTGATTGTTAAACTTTTACTGGAGAACCACTGATTATGACCCTGAGAAAGTAAGCACTCTGAATCTATTCCGGTATTTCTATTGGGAAGGAAATGACATTTGAACAAGATTTAGATGTATAAATAGAATGCCATATGAATAGAAGGACATACTAGGTAGAGGAAACCGTGTAAACAGTCTTTTAGGGGGAGATACCGTAGAGTTCTTATGGAACTTCAGGTCTTATGTCCAAGTGTTGTTGGGTATTAAATATAGGGTTTAAAATGGCAATAGTGAGGTGTCCAGTAGCCAAGTTACAGAGTGCTTTGTATGCCACCTCAAAAAGGTGGATTTTATTCTCTTGTGAGGATGGAGATTATAAGTTTTTAAGCTAGAAGAGTGGCATGTGGTCTATTTAGGAATGATTCTCTATAAACAATATGCAGAATTGTGCTGAACTGATGTAAGAATCTGGAGATTATTGGAGAAGTGCAGGGAATTGATGATGAGGGTATAAGTGTTTATGAGAGTATCTTTTCAATTGCTCTAAAATTTTAAATTACTAGTTTAGTATTTCTCTAGTTGATTGTAAGCTCCTTAAAGACAATATCCATGTCATATATTTTTATTCCTTTCAGTTGGTACCAGAGCACTTAGTATACTATGTGCTCAATAAATATTCTTGCTATGTTTACACACATGTATATCATACAAACCCTATCTCCCCACTCTATCTGCACAAAAACATTTGTCAACTCTTTATCTGTTCTTTGTCTGTTTGCTTGTTTTTGGCTGGGGCTGGGTTTGAACCTACCACCTCCGGCATATGGGGCCGGCACCCTACCCCTTTGAGCCATAAGTGCTGCCCCTTGTCAACACTTTAGATTAATTTTGGTAAAGTTTATAAAGCCATTTCCAGACATGAGGTTTTTTATTTTTTAACTTTTTCAAACTAACTAAGAGAGAGTCATTTTCATTTCCAGCTAGAAAACAAGAAAGAACCCACAAGATTGTTAATTAGCCAAATCACCCTTCATCTAAAAACAGCAAAGACTTACAAGCCAATTAAAAAAAGAATTACTGAGCTGTACTGTGGCAGACTGGAAGTTGGGACCTTGGTTTGGGTTGAAGGAGATACAGTTTGCAGTTCTATCATGACATTTCAACAGCATATAACCCTTTGTTAAGAAATTTACCAGTACATAATCATATCCAAGCCTATGGAATTATATATGCCACTATATAATCTTGGGGAAAAAAATTCTTGCTTGCTAGTATACTATGTTGATTTCTTCCAAAGGGGATTTTATGAATTTCCTTTGCTACAGTTCTCCACAACAATAATGACACTGAAAATTTGGCTTAAATAAATAGATCTATAAACTTAATAATTTTAAAAGCAGAGATAAGGTTACATATATTTGATTTATTTCAAACTTAATATTTTTCCTTTGGTAGCAGCCCTGCTTTTTTCTTTATCTGTGTCTAAACTTTATTTGTTTAGTGTTGTTTATGTCATCAGTGCTGTGCTGGGTACTAGGAACAAAAAGACCTTTTCTCTTTATTATAGCATTTTGAGATATAAACAAATTCATATTAATTATTAGTTATTAATTATGATATAGCAACTAATACTGTGGTATAGGTATGAATAAATTAAATACACTTTTTGTTACAACATAGGGAAGCTGGTGAACTTCTTCAGCGTGTGTGGTTAGTTCTCTAAAAACCTACTGAAAATTTACCTTTATATAGCTAGAATACTTCTCTCTAACCACATAAATTCTGAATTCTGTTCTCACCATTATTATAACTCTCCGGACAAAAGAAAGTGAACTTTCTAAAGACAAGCTTGTGTGTACTTTCTTAATTCTTTTTTGGCTTTTGATACTGTTGAACATCACCTCCTTGTTGACCTATCTGGTTTCACTTGCCACTTCTTTGATCCTTTGCCTGTTTCATCAGGTATAAATTTAAATTATAATGGTAAGAATAGCAGATGTTTACTAGGTGCCAGGAAATATTCTCAGAATTTTACTTTCATTGATTCAGTTTTCTTTAAACCTCTGTTTTTGTTATTATTCTCATTACCATTTTTCAGATGAAGAAATCAACACATAGTCATATTAAGCCATGACTATATTGCTCAAAAATAACCTAATATGGTTCAGAGTATTAATTAAATTGAAAGCTGTAAAGCCATGGTAAAAGTGTTAGATTCTATGCCTCCTTGTTTCTACATTGTAATGTATGGTCCCAAATTTAGTCTTATTAATCTGACACTCTGTATGCTTAATTACTAGTTGTTCTTCCTCTTTCTATGCCTTAAATAAATATTCTTGACTTTCTTTTCTGTGATTCTTATAATTTCTACACCCTTTCCCTTTATGAATATATCCACTTTCACAATTTCAGTTACTGTTTTTGTGGTGATGTACCCTCAAACTCAACTCAACCCTGTCCTCATTCCTAAGCTCCAAACCTATATGATATAAATGTCTTGGAACTGAACACTTTCATTTTTTCAATCTTTAAAACCCAATTATAAGAAATTTATCTTTCCTCATCTAAGCAACTTATCTAATTGGCCTTGACACAATTTTTGGTTAAAGGCCTCAGCATTATTTCAATTGTCCAAGTTTTAAATATTTATACTTATTTTATTTTATTATTTTACTTATTTTTTATTTGTTTTATATTTCATATTTTAGAGACATAGTCTTACTCTATTACTAGGCTGAAGTGTGGTGGCCCGATCAGAGTTCACTATAACCTCAAACTCCTGAGTTCAAACAATCTCTCACATTCCAGCCTCATAAGTGGCTGAGACTATAGGCACATGCCATCACATCCTGATAATTTTTCAACTTTTTTGTAGAGATGAGGTTCACTCTATTGCTCAAGCTGTTCTCAAACACCTGGACTAAAGCAACCCTACTTCCTCTGCCTACCAAAGCACTGAGATTTTAGAAACAAGCGCCTAAGCCCAGCCTATGTCTTCAGATTTAGGGATCATACCTAATCAGTTGACAGGATTAAGGTTTTTTTCACCTCAGCTCAGTCAGTCCCCAGGAATACTTACATGCACTATACCAATAGCTTATTATTTTCATACCTCCCAATGTGTTACTCCATCTCACTGTGGCCAGATGAATATTTATGTTTTTATTTATTGTTAAGTTTACATATTTTGGATTTTCTTCTTTTAATTTATTTTTATTAAATCATAACTTCGTACATTAATGCAGATGAATATTTAGAAAGTTTTATTCTCATCATATCTCTTTAATGAACACAGACCTTCAATGGCAAATAACACAAACCCAACAGACTCTGTCCTTCTATTTCCAACTTGGCTCACACTCTTTCTTTAGCCTGGATGCTTCCACCCTCTCCTCAAACCTACCTTTATAGGACAAACCTCACTTATCATTCAATTCCAATGAAATACATTTCCTGAGGATTTACTGTTTTGTCTCCTACAATGATTTATAATCTTATCTTTTCTATTTCTACAATATTGGAAACCCTCTGAAGGAAGAAGTTCTGGCTAACCTATCTTTGATCCTCTGCAGTACATAGCCTAGCACTGAGAATATAATATTTTATAGTTGTTCATCAAACTTTGTAGAATTACTGAAATAATGAATCAGAGCATCAGTGATATTTTCTGGCATAATTTTCAAGACGTGTATGACATGGAATCCATAAATGTCCTCCCTATTCCATTGAAAAATACCTCCTTTTGTACTGAAAGTGTGGTGAATTTATAGCAGAATGCTATGTTTTCCGGACTAGAGACTAATCTCAAGTGAGATTTGCACAAGCATTTGTGTTAAGAATCAGGTTTGGTGTGTTTGTGGTAGGATTGCTTTTGTTTCTTACACTGGACTTTTTCTCAACTTGAGGGCTCTTTCCAGGATCTCATACCTAAAACATCATTACAAATTATTCAATCATTGTCTTAGTCTCTTTTTTTTTAATTTTTATTTATTTATTTTTAAAGCAGGAACTCAACTTTATTGTGTCAAGCAGCTGCTTATATAGAGTGTGGGGAAGGGGCGGGAAAAGAAGGCAGGGGATGAGGTGCGTGACATGGTTGGGCCAATGGCATAGTACCACATTGGCTGTATCTAGGTAGAGGCAGTTTCAGGCCGGGCCTTCCTGAGTCATTGCTACGTGGAAGTAGCTAGATGGATCTAAATCTAGTCAAGCTCAGGAAGTTGCACTAGGCCTCAGGCACATGGCAGGGCCCAAAAATTCCCTCTGTTGTTTTTTGTATGGCAGATAAACATAGCCCCTGTCTTAGGTTGCCTGCTCTTGCAGTTTCAGTCTTAGCCGTCATGGAGATACAAACATCAATGGTTTGGTCCCTGTCTTAGGTTGACTGAACACAGAGTGATCTTACCCATCTTTGGGTACTGTGAATGTAATCCACCGTGCAACCTCTCCATATCCTGTCTTAGGTTGTCCCAGTTTTGGGAATCTTACCTGTCATTGGTGCTATGGAGGGCGGTGAAGAATAATAGTTAGATTCTTGGTTAATGATCCGGTGAGATCGGACCTTGACCTGATTTAATTGCCTCTAACCTTTTTTAAGGATACAGGGCCCAAAGGTGAAGGGTAAATAAGGGTAGCAGGGGAGGAAGGTACCTTCATAGAATTGAAAGGAGTTAGGGCCTTACTCTGGATTAGGCTTTTGCTTAAGGGAAGGTCTATCCAGACTACTAGAACTTTCTCCATATCAGCAGTAAGGATATTTCACTTTCTTATCATTTGTGTTTTCACTGGAGTAGCACTTTTGTTTCAAGACCTTTTCCTTTGCATTTCCAACCTGGCTAAGTATTTGGTGTGAGAATTGTAGCTTTTGGCCCATCTTGGCTTTGGGCATGCCTTCCTTATTAATCATCCTAACTTTTGATTGAAAATGAAAGATATGCAGCTCTTCTTTTCACTTGAATACTTAAAGACCCTTATAGGGTAGTTAATTGGCCTGATTCCAATATTGTTATGTTTTAGGGATCGGGCTGAAGAGAGGGAGAAATGGGAATAGTTGGTCCGTGCAACAGTCAGAACACACCCAGCATTTATGGATGTTAAGTTAGCTGCTTTATTTTATTTTTTTTTTATTATTGAATCATAGCTGTGTACATTAGTGTAGTCAAGGAGTACAATGTGCTGGTTTCATATACAGTCTGAAATATTTTTATCAAACTGTTTAACATAGCCTTCATGGCATTTTCTTAGTTATTGTATGAAGACATTTGAATTCTGCATTTAGTAAGTTTTGCCTGTACCCATTCTAAGATGCACTGTAGGTGTGGCCCCACCAAATACCTTCCCTCCACCCCAACCTCCCCCCTGCCCTGCCCCCCCCCCGGCCCTTTCCCCATATTCTTATGCTATAGTTGGGTTATAGCCTTCATACGAAAGCTATAAATTAGCTTCATAGTAGGGCTGACTACACTGAATACTTTTTCTTCCATTCTTGAGATACTTTGCTAAGAAGAATATGTTCCAGTTCCATCCATGTAAACATGAAAGAGGTGAAGTCTCCATGTTTCTTTAAGGCTGCATAATATTCCATGGTATACATGTACCACAATTTATTAATCCATTTGTGGGTCAGTGGGCACTTGGGCTTCTTCCATGACTTAGCAATCATGAATTGGACTACAATAAACATTCTGGTACAGATGTTTTTGTTATATTGTGATTTTTGGTCTTCTGGGTATATAAGATTGAATAGCAGGTCTATTTTTAGATCTCTGAGTATTCTCCAAACCTCCTTCCGAAAGGAACATATTAGTGTGCATTCCCTGCAGCAGTGTGGAAGTGTACCCTTTTCTCCACATCCATGCCAACTTCTCTGATTTTGGGATTTTGTTATGTGGGTTAATCTTACTGGAGTTAGGTAATATCTCAAAGAAGTTTTGATTTGTATTTCTCTGATGATTAAGGATGATGAGCATTTTTTGATGTATCTGAAGGCCGTGCATCTGTCTTCTTTAGAGAAGTTTCTCTTCAAGTCCTTTGCCCACTCTGAGATGGGATCACTTGTTCTTTTCTTGCCAATACGTTTGAGATCTCTGTGGATTCTGGTTATTAAACCTTTGTTGGAGGTATAGCCTGCAAATATTTTATCCCATTCTGAGGGCTGTCTACTTGCTATATTTATTATTTTCTTGGCTGTGCAGAAGCTTTTTAGTTTTATTAGGTCCCAGTAGTGTATTTTTGATACTACTTCAGTTTCCTGGGGAGTCCTCCTCATAAAATATTTACCCTGGCTGATTCCTTCAAGAGTTTTCCCTGCACTTTCTTCTAGTATTTTTATAGTTTTCATGTCTTAAGTTTAAATCTTTTATCCAGTGAGACTCTATCTTAGTTAATGGTGAAAGGTGTGGGTCCACTTTCAGTCTTCTACAGGTCGCCAGCCAGTTTGCCCAGCACCATTTGTTAAATAGGGAGTCTTTTACCCACTGAATGTTTTTAATTGGTTTGTCAAAGATCAAATAATGGTAAGTAGCTGGATTCATGTCTTGGTTCTCTATTCTGTTCCAGACATCTACCTCTCTGTTTTTTTGCCAGAACCATGCTGTTTTGATCACTATTGAATTATAGTGGAGTCTCAGGTCTGGTAGGGTATTCCTCCTGCTTTGTTTTTATTTCTGAGCAATGTCTTGGCTTTTTGAGGTTTTTTCTGATTCCATATAAAACAAAGTATTATTTTTTCGAGATCTTTAAAATATGACAATGGAGCTTTAATAGTAATTGCATTAAAATTATATATTGCTTTGGGTAGTATAGACATTTTAACAGTGTTGATTCTTCCCAGCCATGAGCATGGTATGTTTTTCCATTTGTTAACATCTTCAGCTATTTCGTAGTTCTCTTTATAGAGATCTTTCACATCCTTTGTTAGGTAAACTCCCAAATATTTCATCTTCTTTGACACTACTGTGAAAGGAATAGAGTCCTTGACTGTTTGTTCAGCTTGGTTATTGTTGGTATATATAAAGGCTACAGATTTATGGGTGTTGATTTTGTAGCCTAAGACATTGCTGTATTCTTTGATCATTTCTAAAAGTTTTATAGTAGAATCCCTGGTGTCTTCCAGATATACAGTTATATCATCTCTGAAGAGTGAAAGTTTGATCTTTTCTGACCCTATGTGGATACCCTTGATTGCCTTTTCTTCCCTAATTGCAATGGCTAAAACTTCCATTACAATGTTAAAGAGCAATGGAGACAATGAGCAACTTTGCCTGGTTCCTGATCTAAGTGAAAATGATTTCAATTTAATTCCATTCAATACGATATTGGCTGTGGGTTTGCTGTAGATGGCCTCTATTACTTTAAGAAATATTTCTTCTATACCAATTTTTTAAGTGTTCTGATCATGAAGGGATGCTGGATATTATCAAATGCTTTTTCTGCATCAATTGAGAGAATCATATGGTCTTTATTTTTTAGTTTGTTTATGTGCTGAATTACATTTATTTATTTACATATGTTGAACCAGCCTTGAGACCCTGGGATAAATCTGACTTGGTCATGATGTATAATTTTTTTGATTTGTTGTTGGATTCTGTTTGTTAGGATCTTATTGAATATTTTTGCATCAATATTCATTAGTGATATTTATTGGTCTATCATTTTTTTTTCTTGTTGGGTCTTCCCCTGGTTTAGGGATCAAGGGTTGTTCATAGAATATGTTAGGTATTCTTCCTTCTTTTTCTGTATTTTTGAAGAGGTTTAGTAATATAGGCACTAGTTCCTCTTTAAAGGTTTGGTAGAATTCTGATGTGAAGCCATCTGGGCTTTTCTTTTAGGGAAATTTTGTATAGTTGATGGTATTTCAGAACTTGATATAGGTCTGTTCAACATTTCCACTTCGTTCTGGCTAAGTCTTGGTAGATGGTGTGCTTCTAAGTATTGGTCAATTTCCTTCAGATTTTCATATTTCTGAGAGTAAAGTTTCTTGTAATATTTGTTAAGGATTTTTTGAATTTCTGAGGAGTTTGTTGTTATTTAGTCTTTACCATTTCTGATTGATGAAATTAGAGATTTTAGTCTTTATTTTTTCTGGTTAGGTTAGCCAAAGGTTTTTTATTTTATTGACCTTTTCAAAAAACCAACTTTTTGATTTATTGATCTATTCTGTAATTCTTTTGTTTTCAATTTCATTTGATTCAGTTCTAATTTTGATTATTTCTTTTCTTCTGCAGAGTTTGGGGTTGGAATGTTCTTCCTTCTTCAGTTCCCATTAAGTTGTTAACTTCCTCTTTCCATTCTCTTGAGGAAGGCTTGCGGTGCTGTAAATTTCCCTCTTAGGACTGCCTTTGCGGTATCCCAGAGGTTCTGATAATTTGTTTCTTCATTGTCGTTTTGTTCCAAAAATTTGGTAATTTCCTTCTTAATCTCATCTATGACCCATCTATCCTTTAGCATAAGGTTATTTAGCTTCCATGTTTTTGTATGAGTATGCAGATTCCTGTTGTTATTGAGTTCAACTTTTATTTCATGATGGTCTAAGAAGATACAAGGAATAATTTCTATTTTTTTAAGTTAGCTGCTTTAAATGGGTGTAGTTTGTGGTGCCCCCAAACCATTAGAATAATAACATCAAAGACACTGATCACAGATCATAGTAACAGGTATAATAATAAAGCAAAAGTGTGAAATACTGTGCAGGTTACCATAGTATAAAACAGACACAAAGTGAGCACATTCCATTGGAAATATGGCGCTGATAGACTTGCTTTGCACAGGGTTGCCACATACCTTCTATTTGTGAAAAATGCAATTATCTATGATTTGCATTGAGGCAAGGTTTGCCTGTATTGTAGTGACAGCAAAGGCATTGTCACTGCCTGAAGTAGAGGAAATTCTTCACATGTAGTCTGGGGAAGAATAATGGGTTTTATTGAGTATTTACTATGTGCCATGCCCAGGACTCAGCAGTTTGCATTGATTAGCTCCTTATTCATAAGAAAAGTGCTATGAAGTGTTCTCAGCTCTATCTTATGTGTGATACTCCAAGAGGTTATGTGTCTTGCCCAAGGTAAAAGGTGAAGAGTTGGTAGGACACAGGCTATCTGACCACAGTGTAGGGCTCTAGACTATATCTTTCTTTCATAAATCTTTCTTAAATTGTCAAAAGTTGCTTTTTGGGAATGAAAACTGGACATTAAGATGGTGGAACCTGTTTCTCTCTTTGTGATAGTAGCTGATCTTCAATTGAACTAGTGGTGGAAGATTCCTGTTCATAAAATATATTTAAGACTACAATTTATGTTATGTGATAAATTCCATATAAATGTAACTTAATAACTAAAGGACTGGCATTCAGCAGAATAATTTCAGAAGACTTCTTTATTTCCTAATTAGGTTAACCCAGATTTTTTTAAATGGGCTAAAAAGTGTTTGTTTTTTATATTTGAGTCAGATCTCCTATTTTGTTGTCATAAATTCACTTGGAAGCTTAGGATATCATTTTCTTTAATCTTAAGGGTGGTTCTATGCTTTAATTTTATGTGATAATAGATATCATACCAAGGTGCTTTTAAGGCTGGTAGTAATGTTTTTAGTAGCTTTTAGTAGTTTAACTTTAAAATTTCAGATTACTATGAGGATAAAAGTGATTAGGTCATAATGTTTGTATTTGTTAGGTGAAGTCCCTCTTGTAGCTGTGTTCTGCAGCCAGGAGGTATGCCATATACCCTTCGCAGTTTAACTTGATGACATATTTTCTATAACATGTGAAAATAAGCAGCTATTTTTTTTTATCCTGACAATAAGACATGAAGAAAATGGTTTAGTCTGATGATCTCAGCAGGAAAAGAAATTGATCTTTTCTTTTGTTTTTATATCCCTTGATACCTTCTGGTTGCTCTAAATATTATCTTGTGCTAACTGAGAAATGTTATCATTTGCCACTCAAGTTCCAGTAATGCTGTGTTTTCCTGACAAGAACACTTATTTGTATGGAGTTTTCTATTCTAGGGACACCAAGAATAATGTGTATGTTGTATAAGGAAGGGGTCATGGTGAACACTGAATGAATCTCATTCTGAGGATGCTGTTACCCAGGAAACAGACCTGGGAAGCATTCCAATGAAATTTTTATGTGTAACTGCGTCAAGTTGAATTGTGTTTATATATTTTACATTAGAATGGACTTGTTCTCATTTCAAGGAACTTCCTTTTGAATTGTTAGTTTGTTTTTGATATATTATTAAATACACAAAAATGCTATTCTCTCCCCCCCTCCCCCCCTTGTTTCAGGCTACACGGGCAGCCATTACTCAGCACTGCACTGACCTTGGAAATCTGTTGGGCAAGGAAAATGACGTGGCCCTCATCATTGACGGCCACACCCTGAAGTACGCACTGTCCTTTGAAGTTCGGAGGAGCTTCCTCGACTTGGCACTCTCCTGTAAAGCAGTCATCTGCTGCAGGTAGGATAGTCCGGGCTGCGTATAATTCATATTCTGATGTGACTGTGTAAAAGAAATCAGAGATGGGAATTCTAGGGTTAAAGTTTTGTGCACAAAAAAGGCAACACAAAAATGGAAATTTATCTTAACTGTTGGTACTCAGATTTCCCAGAAGGCAAGTTACTGGTTTTTACATTTTAGTTTTGTTTTCTGAGGAGATAAAAGGAGTAAGAACCAGGGTTTCCAGTCATATTCACAATAGGAGATAAATTGGAAAAGTGCTACCTCAAACTGGTTTGAAAAGTTACTGGGGCCCTACTTACTGTATTCCTTGCTTCTACAAATGTCTGAGCTCAACTTCTAAGACCTGTGGGGCTTTGACAAGGAACTATGGTCGAGTTCATCTGATGACAATTTTGGCGTTAAGATCTGAAGTTCTTTGTTGGTTCTTCATTGACTCTGGGGGTTTTCTTTGCAGGAGGGCAAGTATTGGAGGGGCACTGTCACATTCTGTGGACTTCTAGCTACTTGGAGGTCCCTCTCTGGTAGAGAGTTGGAAGTCAAACAATTAAAAAGAAAATAAACTACTAGAAAGATAAGTGGTCACCAAAGACCTGGGAAAGCCAGAGAGGCTGCCTGGGGGAGCCTCGGTATCAAAGAGGTGTGCTGGTTTTGTGCCCATGGTCACAGGATGTTTGAGGACCATGGGGTTGAGGAACAAATTGGACCATGTTGGAAACAACAAATGAGAATTCCTGTCTCGAAACCTGGTGCAGCTATGAGGGACCTGGGACAGTGAGGAGTGACCAGAAAGGTCATTTCCTAGAAAGAAAATAACAATCTTCTTGTTTTATAATGGGCCTTCTCTGTCTTTCTTTCTTTTTTTCTTTTTTTCCAAACAACTTTGTTGTGCTAGAGTTCACATACCATACAATTTGCCTATCTGAAGCAATTCACAGGCTTTTAGTATATTCAGAGTTCTGTAACCATCACCAGTTTCAGAATATATTTTCATCACCCCTAAAAGAAACCCCTATATCCTTTCTCATGTAACCCCTATCCTCTTCCACCTCCCACCTCCACTAAATAACCACTAATCTACTTACCTGTGTGGATTTGTCCATTTGACACATTTTCATATGAATGCAATCGTGGATACGATGTGTTCTTTTTCTGACTGGTTTCACTTAGCTTGTTTTCAAGGTTCATTCCCTTTGTTGCACGTGACAGTATTTCCTTCTTTTCATGGTGAATAATTCTCCATTGTTTGGATATACTGCGTGTTGTTCATCTGCTTATCAGTGTGTCAGTATTTGGGTTGTTTACACTGTTGACCATTATGTATGATGCTGCTATAAAGACTGACAGAGAAGCTTTTCTGTGGACTTAGTACACCTCTCTTTGGTAGGTACCTAGGAGTAGAATCACAGAGTCATGCGGTAACTTTGTGTAGCCTTTTGAGGAACTGTCAGACTATTTCTTTTTATGTTTCCATCAGCAATGTGATGATTCAATTCCTGTCTTTTTAGTTAGTTATCCTAGTGGAGGTAAAGTGACATTCCATTGTGGTTTTCATTAGCTGATGTTGAGCTTATTGGCCATTTGTATGTATTCTGTGGAGAACAGACTATTCAAATCCTTTGCTTATTTCGAAATTAGATTATTTGTCTTTTTATTATCGAGTAATAGGGATCCTTTATATACTCTGGATACAATAGCTCATCAGATAGATGATTTGTAAATAATTTTTCTCATTCTGTAGGTTGCCTTTTCACTTTCTAGAATGGTGTTGTTTGCAGCACAAGAAGGTTTTAATTTTGATGAAGTCCATCTTATCTTTTTTTCTTTTTGTGTTTTTGGTGTCATATCTAAAGAGCTTTCCTTTTTAAGAAGTAGACCTTATGTTTACTTTGCTGGATTGCATTTGAGCATTTTAGATTAGGGACATGAAAATAGAGAGAAGGGTGGAAATATTGGGGGGTAGATTTCTTTTTTCATAATTTTCTCTTTGTGTCTATGTTGTAAAGTTGCTGAGTGGGTGGGTACTTGATTTTACGAAATCCTCAACACTGCAGGTTGTTATTGTTTCACCCAGAGCTGTGAGTAGGTCACCTGTGCCTACCAAATGTCATGTTGGCCAAGGGGCCATCCCCTGACCTATTGGTGGACAGAGACAAACAAGAGCACGAAAAACAGCATGAAAAAATGTGGAAAAGTCTGGTAAACTGTAACTCAAAGCAAATACCCTAAAACCTTGTATGGTTTTTGAAAGGGAAATCAAAATGAATCCATTTGGAGTCTCAGGGGAGGGCCGGGAATGCCTGCAAGGTTTTACAGGAACAAGCTCTTTCCTTGCCAGGTGCTTGATACTAAAAAAAAAAAAAGAAAATCTTTCTTCCCTTCTTTCCTTGGCTGCTTTCATGGTGCTTTGTGTGTTCTGTAGGCTGTGTGCCTAAAGACTTCGTAGGGAGGAGTTCAAACTGGAATTGGCATAGAAAGAGGAAATTTCAAATTAAATACTGTTACAGTTTAGAAAATGGAAGCATTAATTGAAAAAAGCAATCTAGGATAGTGCACTACTTTCCTGCTCAAGGAGACATTTCTTGGCTGATCTCATACTCAAGATTAAAAAAAAGAAGAAGAAAGAAATAATCAACACATACTTAGAAAAGAGAAGAAAAAAAAAGCACTCATGTTTCAGATGTACTTACTGTTCATTGAAAATTTAAATTCAATCAAAATTGAATATGTGACTTCAAACATAAAGTTGACCTTAATTCTCACTTTTCATCTTTAAAATGTAATAGCTGCGAGAGTTATTCTTTTCTCTAATAGTAAAGTAATATTTTTCAGAAAACAACTTTTTTTACGAAATCATTAGGCATTCTCTTATTGATTCAGAGGTTGCTGAATATTGTATAAAAGCGATAAATACCTTTAAACTAAAACAATATTTTAGGCAGTGAAAAGGGGAGAAATTCAGAAATTTATTAAATATTTTACTAAAGTTAGAATCAAACGGTTTTGCTAATTATGCATTGCTATGCCCAAATGTTTTTCACTTAAAATCCTAAGGAGGTCATAGTGTAGTCAGAACACTTACCAGTCAGTACTGCAGTTTTCTGAGTACTGCCAGGGATGTTGCAGATACAATAGAGTATTTGTTCACATCTAAACTGATGCATCCAAAAATATTTTTGTTGTGGGCTTGTTATTTGCGTTGTAGATGCCTAGCTGCCATGGGCAGATAGACAAACACAGTCTTTGCCAAGGGTGAATAACAGAGTAGGTTATGGTACTTGCCCCAGTTCTTAAAATTAGGCCTTTAGTGAAGCTGGCGCACCCAAGTCTCTGTCTGGCCATGTGCAGCAAGCCCATTTTGTTCCTTTCTTGCTTTGCGGTTCCTTTCAGCACTTGATACAGTTGGTCCACCCTTGAAGGGTTTTCTTCTTTATCTGATAACTCTCCCTTCTCCCTAGTTATGTCTCCTTCACAGGTTCCCTTTCTGGCTCCTCTGAAATGGTGCTTTCCTGAGGTGTTGCCTCTGGTCCTGTCATTCCTGTGTCTTCTCCCCAAGTACCTCCTATCTGTTCTCATGACCTCTTCCATCTTACATATCTGTGATTCTCACACCACCCTCACATTATCTGAAGATTGGATTATCTGAAGAACTTTTAAGAAAATATTTTCCTTATAAAACTAAACATGAAGTGCGATGTGACCCAGCAATTTCACTTGTATGTTTATACCAAAAATAATTAAAAACTCAAATGCTGTACATGCCTGTTCACAGCAGCACTGTTCACAGCAGCCAGAAATAGGAAACAACCCAGATGTGCATCAATTCATGACTGAATAAGCAAAATGTGGTATATCTATACAGTGGAATATTATTCCTTCATGAAAAGCAAGAAGGTAGTGACAAATGACAGGTGAACCTTGACGACACACTGAGTGAAAGAAGCCAATCACACAAGGCCACATGTTATGATTCCATTCCAGTGAAATACTGAGGACAGGCAGATCTCTAGACCCAGAGCCCAGTAGTGGTTTCCACTGGGCTAGGGGGAGAATGGGGAATGATTGCTTAGTGGATATAGAATTTCCTTTGGAGGAAGATGAAATATTTTGGGACTGGATTCAGATGATAGCTACACAATATTGTTACCATAATAAATGCCACTGAATTTTTATGCATAAAAATGGTGAGTTTTATGCTATGTGAATTTTACCTCAATAGAAGAGTATAAACAAATGAATGAAACAATTCATCTATTTAAATGAAATGTTTGTTGAATAAGGAAAATGAAATGTTTGAATGAAAGTTTCATTTGTATGAATGAAATGTTGGTTGAAAGAAAGTAAACAAAACGATTCTGATTCCCGAACCCTCCCCCAGAGTAATGGAATTAAACTCTGGGAACTTTATGAACCCCACTCTACTGAGCAGTGAAGACTGACAGTGTCAGTGTCCCTAATCTGCTAATCCTGCATGGTCCCTCACGACTCCTCTTTTCAGACCCTTAGTTCTGCGTCTAGGACTTTTTTACACCAACATTCTTTGGATATCTTTGACAAAAAAAATATGTGAACAGAGTCAGTCACCATCTCCCTGTCCATCTACTGAACTTCTGTCCTGGTGCATGAGACCACTCTCTGCTCAGTTGCCAGAGCCTTTTGATAACTTCAGTGAGCATGATGTTATATGTAAGGGACCTTTACAGAGATGAAACCTGATAATAAGCACATTATTAAATTGAGATCAGAAATAATGATCTCTAAATTTGTTACTCCTTGATCAGTATTCTGTTTTTTATAAATGAGGAAATAAAGGCATGAGCAAACATATATCGTCTTGAGACCTCATGGTCTCAGCTAGGAATAGAAGAGTTAATATTTTATTCTGGACCTGAATTATATCAGGGCCTATGCTGTTAAATCACACAGTTGGCAGGATCAGTTAATTGTCACATGTTTGCTGTTAATACTCACAATTTTGCACAAAACTTTTTTAACACATTTTTCAAACTGTGGAATATGGTTAGACCTATTCAGCATAAAGTTTGATAGGATTTATCATTCTTTAAAGGGATGAAAGTCACATAGGGAACCATTTTTAATATGCTTAAGAAAAAAGAGTTCTTTTTTCACTCTTTCCTCTTTCTCATTTTTCCTTTTTAAGATTTTTATTTTTGTTAAAATGAAGGTACATAATGTAGTACAGACAACGGTGCAGGGGTGGGAACAGACTGTGACCTCTTGTGAACATTCAGGAAAAAAAGTAACTGCGTCTCAACAGGAAAAGAGTCATGAAAGAATCATCATTGTTCCCCAAGTGAGAAAGCTAGTTAATGGCCCCACCATAGTTCCCTGCAAACAGAGTGGTGCTGGGGACCCCAGAGCACTGTCTCGTTAGTGGATATGATTTATGGCTCCACATCTCTGGGCGAGAGATAGAGTGGAGGGAAAACATCACAGCAGGAATTTCCACTAGATATGCACATTAAGGGTTTCAGAAAGCATCATTCATTTTCTTGGATGTGTTTAAACTGCTGTCTTCCAGGATAGAGTCAAGGATAAACATGTACAAACCTACGGTGATGCCATAGAAACAAAGAGAGTTAAAGAGGCAGAGTGGGTACACTGAATGTTTTTAAAAAATTGGGGAGTTAATTTTTCTAAGTGATTTATATTTCTTATAAAAAATTAGAAAATACAGATAAACAAGAAAGAATATGCCATTCCCAATCCCACTGATTAGACATTATTACTGTTGACAACTGGAGCTTAAATCTAGATCTTGTTCTGTGAAAATGCTTTTAATGGAAAGAAGAGTTATATTCACAAAATGCAAAGTAAAAAAAAAAAGGTTATAAATGGTTTTATATTAGGTTTTATATTACTGTAAATAGTAATATAAAAACTTTTTAAAAGTTTAAGAGTGTCCTTTTTTATGAAAATGCAATAATTAGTTTAATCTATTCCCAGTTAATGGATATTCAGGTTAACAATATATTTTTGCTATTATGAAGAGCATTATAAAGATGATTTTTTTTTTTTTTTAGCTAAGTCATTGCAAAGACACTTTAAGATTTCTATTAAATAATAATGGATTCAATGGTAAACAATGTATGAAATTTGCAAAAGGGTTTGTACCTTTCATTCAAGAAAGTGAAGCTGTTTGACTTAGAGTCATAGGACAAACGTGTTTGCCTATGTTAGTAAGCGTAGGCTGGACTCTGAGTCCCAGTTTAGCCTCTCTGAGAAAGGGGAGCAGTTAAGAGATTAAGATTTTGTGACAGGATACGTATGAGCAGAAACAAACAAAAAAAATCAGACTGCCCTTCTGAACAACATTGCCCAGCATTTTAACATACTGCCAGGGTTTCCTTCCTAAAGCTGGGTCATTCTTTCTTCTGGACTCTTAATCATGTAGCTCACTTAGTCTGCATCCAAAAACCTATACATCTGGCTTAACTTTAGACTACTTAGTGTAGAAAAGAACTGGCTCTTCTAATTTAGTCTCTTCCCTAGTTTAGCTTTTTATGTTGATGAGGTATGATGGATAACAGGGAAGAAGAGTGTTATGCATTTTGTGTGTGGTATCTTTTAGCCTGTGAACTACACACAGAATCATGTCAAAACAGAGTTCAGACATAGTAATTAGAATTATACCACCAATTGCGTTTGGGTTGGCCTGTATATTGGTAGGGATCCAATCATACATTTGCAAAAATAAGACTTTCTTAAGTTTCATTCATGATGTGATTTCTTAGCATCATGAATGTTTAGTTATGAGTCAGCTTCATACTTTAAGGTTCTATTCCAGCAATCATTATTAACTTGTCAAGGCTATAAGCCTATCCTGGGGTTGTTTGAATTACAGCTTAACATATATTTGCCCTTTTGTTGATTAAATGCAATTAAGGTAGAATTCACTTTCAGACAGGTTTTTTTTTTTTTTTTTTTTTTTTTTTTCCATTTTGCTGTAAAATGGACACTATTATTTGAATGATTACAGCAATCTTACTCGGTCCTATCTGGCTTTCCTGTTACTCTGTTAAGGATGAGCTTGCTCAGGTGGAATGGTTCCTTTTTAGCATCATCTTGAATATAAATAATTTCTAAAAGCCAAAAGTTAAAAAATGTGCTCCTCCCAGAGAGTTTACCATTATTTCTCCAGGGTGAAAATAAGATTGATTATAATTTTGTCATATATTCAAAGTAGCTCATTTGAACTATCATAGAGACCAAAATGTAAGCAGACTTTAGAGGATTAATCCAAGGTAGGAAAAGAGAAGCATTTCTAAACAATCACTTTTCGCTTAGAAAAGAAAAAAAAATTCACTCAGCATTTTGGGATCAAAGCTAATTTTGATGATGACATATTTATAAAAGTAGGACAATTTTCATCTTATATACTGCAGACCCAGCCTGGCAATTCACATGTGTAATCCCAGCACTTTGGGAGGCCCACTCAGGAGGATTGCTTGAGGCCAGGAGTTTGAGACCAAGACCCTGTCTCTTAAAAGATAAAAAAAATTAGCTGGGCATGGTGATATGCACCTTAGTCCCAGGTGCATTGAAAGCTGAGGCAGAAGGATTCCTTGAACCCAGAAGTTTGACATTACAGTGAGCTGTGATCTTGCCACTGCAATCCAGCCTAGGGTGACAGAGTGAGACCCTATTTCAAAAAACAAAACAAAACAAAAACTTATTACAGCAAAAATATGTACTAGTAACTCTATATAAGATAAACTTACGACTTTTAAGGATTTTTTTTTGCCGGGGCTGGGTTTGAACCCACCATCTCTGGTATATGGGGCCAGCGCCTTACTCTTTGAGCCACAGGAGTTGCCCCAGACTTTTAAGGATTTCTGATGTTTCAGTTCTTCTCTAGCTGTAAGTTATATATTATCCACTATTTATATCTAACTCTTTCAGATGAGAAATAGAGAAAAATAACCATATTAGATCAGATTAGTATAAATGTCTTAACACAATAATTAAGTAAATGAGGTGAGGGATATATTAACTAGTTCAATGTAAGCATTCCAAATTCTATATGAAATCAGCACATTGTACCCCATAAATGCATTAATGTATACATGATCTATGTGTTTATGACTCAATAAAAAAAGAAAAAATAGCTTATCAACTTTGTTGCTTATGTCTTGAACTGATAAAATAATTCAGTGGGGATCAATCTAGTACATTTGATAAAATTGCGGGCAAACGTTTAGTATAAGATTGAGAATATGGGAAGCTCTTCTATAAAAAAGTTTGCTATGAGCAATCAAAATGAATAGACATGGCACTCAACAGCAGGATAACATGTCGGGAATGCCTACCTGGGAATTTAGTAGTGGGCTTTCCTCTATAATGAGGGAGATTTTGTATAGTTGATGCTATTTCAGAACTTGATATAGGCCTGTTCAACATTTCCACTTCATTCAGGCTAAGTCTTGGTAGGTGGCGTGCTTCGAGGTATTGGTCGATTTGTTTTGTATTTTCAAATTTGTGAGAGTAAAGTTTCTTGTAGTATTCATTAAGAATTTTTTGAATTTCTGAGGGGTCTGTTGTTATTTCATCATTTTCAAGAAATCAACTCATACCAAAGTTTAAAATAATTACACTGTGATTCCCCTAAATACATTTCTGTATATAAAAGTAAATACTGAACATTCAAGTAATAAATGAATTAGTAAATCAGTAGCAAATATTTATTGTTTAATATCTACAAGGCACTGTTACCAGACAGAAATTATTACATAAAGCAGATACAATAACAGATTTTATGAATTCCAAGTTCTGGTTTGACAGGTAAAATTATGATCTTTCTTCTTTCATTCTTCTTACAATCATTTTATATTTATATATTTATTGGCAATTTCTCTATGTGTGTGTGTGTATATATATATATGTATATATTTAATATGTGCTATGTAGCTCAGTATAAATGACAGAAGCTCAAGAAAAAGCTGCCTAGATTTGTTTCCAGATTTCTCCACTTATTAGCTCTCCAATATTGAGCAAATCCCATAAATTTCTCCATGATTCAGTTTTCTTGTCTGTAATAAATGTCTATACCTACATCACGGAGTTATAATGAGAATTTATATATAAAAGTAGTCCCTAGTTTATAAACAAAATAGGTTCCATGAGTTTCTTCTTAAGTTGAGTTTGTATGTAAGTTGGAACAGGCACATTTACCAATTCCCTATAAAAGTTTCCATTTGTAAGTGTGAGTCGAATGTCAGTTAGATGTTTTAATTCAGGAAGTTACTATATTATCCATTTGTCAGTGCAAGTTGAATGTAAGTTGAATGTTTATAACTTGGGGACTATCTGATGGTTAGAACAATATTTCACATGAAGAAAATAGCAATAACTACTAGCTGTGATAATACCATTGTTATATATTTCTTTGGTTTAACAATATACCTTAAAGAGTAGTACTTTTGCCATATCAGGTTACTGCATATAAAGATTTTTAACAGCAATGAGACCATTTTTTTATTCTATCTTTTTTTTAGGTTTATTTTATATAAAAACAATGGAAGAATGGACATCTTTTTACACTTTTCTACATACATGAGAAATCTACTGACATTACTGGAATGCATAGTTTAGAAATTTATGATAGGCAATATTTTAATGGACAACCAAATACCTAAAATATTTATTTCTATTTTCAGAAATATAACAGATCTTTTTTCTGCTTTATATTTTTTACTTTACATTTTAATCATAAGGGACAGAGGATACAGTACAGGTTGAATAACCCTTATCTTAAACACTTGGAACAAGAAATGTTTCAGATTTTGGAATTTTTGGACTTCTAGAATGTGTACCTATAATGAAATGTCTTGAAGATAAGACCTAAGTCTAAATATGCAATTGTTTCAGTTTATATACATATTTTATACATAGCCTGAAAATAATTGTATAAAATATTTTTAATACTTTTGTGCTTGAAACAAAGTTTGTGTACATTGAACCAACGGAAAGCAAAAGTGTCAAAAAGTATCTTGGCCACCCATGTGGATAATCTGTGGTTACTCACTTCACTATGTATAAGTTACCAATCATTTCCTGCAACTTATATAAATACTTATATAAGTTGATATATAAATGATATAGCCTTATTAAAGTGAAAAAATATTGTATTCAGGTAACTAAGCATTACAGTAGCATCACCAGAGTAGCTCTATCAACTGTTAAACAACAGCAACAATAAACAAAAGCAGGTTTTCAGTCTCCAGCTATGATGCTGTGTGTTGATTAAAGTTACTTGTACACTGTATTTTATGTTTTTAGGTGAAAAAATATCAAATGTTGTTGAGGGAGTAGGAGGTGGGTCTTCTAGCATTCCTTTGGATAGCTTTTTAAAATTTTTTCTTAATAATGATCTATTTTATTTACAATGGATTTACTCCTAGATCTCTTTAATTTTATAAACTAACATGATTTCTTGTTTCATAATGAGTACACTCTGGACTAGTACTAAAATAAACCCATCATTATTTTGATCATGTTGTCTGTAGACACCTTTTCACAGTATTAATATCATCTTCATATTCACTATTCTCACACTTTGGTTCAGAACAATTTTAATTATTTCACTATCAAAGTGATGAATGAATATCTGGATGCTTATTATTGATGTTAAAAATGTCTTCTATATCTACTTTTTCCAACTTAGTAATAGACTTTACAGGTATACTTTTTGCATTTGTAATGAGTTCAGACATAATTTTTCTTCTCACTTGATATATAGACTCCTTTAACGTCATTACCTTGAACATCATAATCATTGAACACAGACACGGGTCAGAAGTTTTACTAGGCACATACAATTATGTCCTTATTCACTGTGTTCCAAGCAGTGGTAACTGCATATATGATATTTTTCATACTAAATCCCCTTTGAAAACCTTCCACATTCATGTTTCTATTCACTTCTGCTACCACGCTGTTCAAGAAAGTATTTTTATTTTACTCTTTATTATTCTAAGAATATCCTAGTTATATAACTGAAATAATGAAGTCACATTTGGGAGAAAGTACTTCGAATAAACAACGTTTTGATTAAAATTTCAGCTGGTGAATGAGCAGAGCAGCTGAAAACGAATAAGAAAATCTCACAGTTCTCACCTATTCCAGCTTCCTTACAGTAAGCAGGAGCTACTGGTACAAAAAGTTTGTGAAAACAATCAGAAAAGATGTTTCTTGTGATCCATGACTTTTTGTTAGAATAACAGTAGCAAGGATGTTTGAATGGAGCAAGGATGCAGACTTTTACCTATCATAGCAAATTTACACGTAAGTGTGCCTGCTGCTTTAGCGCAGCCTGGTAAGAGTTACTTGGTCACTGGTGTCCTTAATTCCTGTAGTGGCTGTCTCATCCACTGTAGTCCTTGTCTTTCTGAGACACTGACATAGCTATGTTTCATCAGTATTATAGACTTATTCTTGTATCAGATTTTTATTAGTGATGACCTTGGCGGTCATCAATGAATTTTTTCGCTGATTCACAAGCTGCAGCTGCTTTATCACTACAAACCTTTAAAAATGTAAAGTTGTGTCTTTTCTTAAATTAAATATTCTGTTAAATATTTATAGATCCCTTCAATTTACAGTTTGTCAAATTATGACTTTGCTTATTTCTTGAGCAACATACCATTAAGTGGCATGTGCTCACTGTGACGCTGACAGATCCGCTCTTCCAACGCATGCTTAAGATAGTCATTGTTAGCTTTATGCAGTTTTGTAAAAATTTTTATTAACTTCTGTCTATCATTTATTTATTTATTTATTTATTATTTTTTTTATTAAGTCTTTTGTACATAGATCATAAATACATGTATGCCCATTTCAGTGAGTTGATTATTTGTACAAATTGGAGTGCTTACATCATACTAATCAGCATAGCTTTCATCTCATTTACCTGATTATAGCATTAGGACATTTGTATTCTACACACGGTAGAACCAACTTGTACTTGCAATGTGCTCCATAGTTGTGGTCCCCCTACTGTCTCTCCACCCCTTCCCATCCCTCGCTCTCCCCTTCCCTCCTTCATCTAAAGTTGTGTTTCATTTTTCATATGCAAGTATGAGTTATTATAAATTGGTTTCACAGTAGTACTGAGTACATTGGATATTTTTTTTTTTCCATTCCTGAGATACTTTGTTAAGAAGATTTTCCAGCTCCATCCATGTAAAAAAAAATTCTCCATTTTTTTTACTGCTGCATAGTATTCCGTGGTATACATATACCATGATTTATTAATCCATTCATGGGTCTATGGGCACTTTGGCTTCTTCCATGACTTGGCAATTATAAATTGAGCTGCAATGAACAATCTGGTGCAAATATCTTTTTTGCCAAATGATTTTTGGTCCACTCAGAGATCTAAATGTAGATCTGTCATTTGATCCTGCAATTCCTCTTCTAGGTGTATACTGTTTATCATTTATTGCAAAGAACCAGAGCAGTGTATCATTCTGCTTCTTCAGGTCATATACGATGGTCATTCCAACATCATACTGTTCTGTAAGATGTGTCACACTTACATTACTGTATAAATTTTTTAACACCTTGACTTTCTTCATTATAGATAAACATAAATACTTCTTCCTTTTCTTATCACTGTTAATAACAGGGGCAGCTGCAGGCATTTTTAACATTACAAAAACATATTTCTACCACAGGGTGGAGAATAATCACCCCCCTCAAAAAACAGTGACTAATCCACATAGGCCTTAGCGCCATATGGGAAACTACTGTTGGTACATCTCATTGCACATATGCCATTTTAATACTCTTGTATTACACTCATGTTTAGGAATCTGGGTGTGTGTGTGGAAAAGACATACTGCAGTTGAAAGTACTGGGAGAGTATTTTTGCTCTCTGGGATAAGGAATAAACTGTGTGTTGTGCACGTGCATTTGGACTGTGACTCATCTCACATGGTCAGATGTGGAATTTTCCACTTGTGTCATCAGGCTTTGGGTTTGGGAGAATGCTGGATTTCGGATATTGGATGATGAGTGCTCAATCTGTGTATGTACAGCTTTGCATTTTCTTTTTCAGTGAGGAATGATCAACAACACAATTGTAAAGACCGTTTTAGAGATTTTCATGTGAACATACAAGATTAGACAGTTAAATGCACAAACTCTTCCTAGAAAAATTGCTACGTATGTCATTGTGGAGTATCACTAAGGTCAGCTGCCAGTTGTTCTCTTTGGGAAGCTGAACACCAATGCCTGCCTTGATCCACTTTTCAAAGCAATTTTGGAGCTCTTTTTCTGGAAATAATAGATCATAAGTTAGCCTACAAAACAAATTTCAGAATATCCAACTATTTGAAATAATACCAAATAGTTTGAAACTAAAAATCAAAAAGAAGAGATTAATAAGGAAATCAGAAATATTTTCAAAACAAATAAGAATGAAAACATACCATATCAAAACCTGTGGGGTACAGTAAAAGCAGTAATAAAAGGAACATATATAGCACCTATATCAAAAAAGTAGAAAAACGTCAAATAAACAATCTGGGAGCATCTTTTAAAAAGTATAAAAACTAAAGCAAACTAAACCCCAAATTAACAGAAACAAAAGAAACAATAAAGATGGGATTATAAAAGGTTGAAATTGAAACAAACAAAATAAATAAATCAATTAAAATATGTAAAATTTTAAAAACATAAACAAAACAGACACATCAGTAGCCAAATTAATGGGAAAAGATAGAAGACTCAAATGTAATCAGCAATGAAAAAAGAGACACTATACCTGAATACTGTAGAAATCCAAAGGACTGTTGGAAAATGCTATGACCAACTGGCTTGCAGGGGTCCTCAAACTGTGGCCCGCAGGCCACATGACTCTGTGTGATTGTATTTATTCCCATTTTGGTTTTTTTTACTTCAAAATAAGATATGTGCAGTGTGCATAGGAATTTGTTCATAGTTTTGTTTTGTTTTTTTTTAACTATAGTCTTGCCCTCCAACTGTCTGAGGGATAGTGAACAGGCCCCCTGTTTAAAAAGTTTGAGGACCCCTGAATTATTGAAGACTAGTACCAATCCTACTCAATCTAGTCAAAAAATAGGGGTAAGCAGATACACCAAAAGTCATTCTACAATGCCTCTATCATCCTGATACCAAAGCCAAAGATACAAGAAAACAACAAAACTGTAATTCAGTGATCTGATATACACAAATGCAAATAGCTTTGACAGAATACTATCAAAATGAATTCAATAGCACATTAAAATTTATTCATTATGATCATATGGGATTCATCCAGGAATGGATGAATTCATCAATATGATACATCATATCAACAGAACAAAGGACCAAAACCATATGATCATTTCCATTGATGCTGAAAATGCAACTGAGAAAATTCAACATCCCTTCATGGTAAAGACTCTCAATAAACTGGCTATAGAAGGTTAATCTATTTAAATCTCAACATTTAAAAGCCATGTCTGAGAAATCCACAGCTTGTATCATACTGGGTGGAGGAAAGCTGAAAGCCTTTTCCCTAAGATCGGGAATAAGACAAGGATACTCAGATTCACTACTGTTACTCAGCATAATACTGGAAATTCTACCTATAGCGATCAGACAAGAGAAAAAAATAATGAGCATCCAAATAGGAAGGGAGGAAGTTAAATTATTCCTTTTTTGCAGATGAAGTTATCTTATATCTAGAGAAAACTGAAGCTCTCATCCAAATATCAGAACTGATAAACAAATTAAATACAATGGTATGATAAAAAAATCAACAAAACCTTGTAGCATTTCTGTATACCAGCAGTAAATAACCTGGAAAGTGAATCAAGAAAGTAATCTTATTTACAATAGCTAAAAATAAAATGATATACCTAGGAATAAATATAATCAAAGATGGGAAATACTTCTAAAAAGAAATCTATAAAGATATCCCCATGACGGGTAAGACTGAAACTGCAAGAGCAGGCAACCTAAGACAGGGGCTATGTTTTTCCGCCATACAAAAAACAAAAGAGGGAATTGTTGGGCCCTGCCATGTGCCTGAGGTCTAGTGCAACTTCCCGAGCCTGACTAGAAGTAGATCCCTCGAGCTACTTCCGCGTAGCAACGACTCAGCAAGGCCCGGCCTGAAACTGCCTCTACCTAGATACAGCCAACGTGGTACCATGCCACTGGCCCGACCCTGTCACGCACCTCTTTCTCCGCCTTCTTTCCCCGCCCCTTCTCCACAATAAAAAAAAATAAATAAATTAATTAATTAATTAATTAAAAAAAAAAAAAGAAAGAAATCAAATGGTCACCTCCAAGAGGAGGGATGGAGAGGGCACCAGAGTTTTGGGAGACTCTTCAAGTGTTCCTGTCTTTTTGTCTCTGTGTATTGTTGTTGTTTTGAGACAGAGTCTCAAGCTGTTGCCCTGGGTAGAGTGTTGTAGTGTCACAACTCACAGCAGCCTCCAACTCCTGGGCTTAAGGGACTCTCTTACTTCAGCCTTCCAAGGAGCTGGGACTATAGGTGCCAGCCACAATACCCAGCTATGTTTTGTTGCAGTTCTTGTTGTTTAGCAGGCCAGGGCCAGGTTCTAACCCGCCAGCCTCGGTGTATGTGGCTGGCACTGTAACCATTGTGCTACGGGTGCCAAGTCGAGAAAATTTTTTTTTTGTAGAGACAGCCTCACTTTATCGCCCTTGGTAGAGTGCCATGGTGTCACACAGCTCACAACAACCTCTCAACTCCTGGATTTAGGCAATTCTCTTGCTTTAGCCTCCTGAGTAGCTAGGACAACAGGCGCCTGCCACAACACCCGGCTATTTTTTGTTATAGTTTGGCTGAGGCCGGGTTTGAACCCACCACCCTCGGTATATGGGGCCAGTGCCCTACTCACTGAGCCACAGGCACTGCCTGTTTTTTTTTTTTTTTGTTTGTTTGTTTGTTTGTTTCAGTTGTCATTATTGTTTAGCTGGCCCTGACTGGGTTGGAACCTGCCAGCCTTCGTGCTTGTGGCTTGTGGCTGACGCCAGAACTTTGAGTGTGGGGGTTTTTTTTTTTTGTTTGTTTGTTTTCTTTTTCCTGAGACAGAGCCTCAAGCTATAGCCATGGATAGAGTGCTGTGTAGAGTGCTGTGGTGTCACAGCTTACAGCAACCTTCATCTCCTGGGCTTAAGCGATTCTCTTGCCTCCGCCTCTCGAGTATCTGGGATTACAGGCGCCCACCACACCTGGCTATTTTTTGGTTGTAGTCGTCATTATTTGGCAGGCCGAGGATGGATTCATATCTGCCAGCTCTGGTGTACATGGCTGGCACCTTAGCCGCTTGAGCTACAGGCGCCACCAGCTTTGAGTGTGTTTTATGTAATTATTAAACAAAAGCATATCAACTGGTGGTAGTGTGTGTGAGAGGAGAACAATCTCTAAAAATCAAAGATAAGATGGATGAATCTAGGTACATGTCAGTGTGATAAAATTTGGTGACTTACCCTCTCAGAGAGAATTTATTTCATATAACTTAAAACATAATAGCTTGACTATAAGTGTTTTCGTGAGGTACTCCATAGGGCAATAGAAAATTTTATTTATTTTATTTTGTTAGTTTTTGGAGACAATTTCTCTTTGTTGCCTTTGGTAGAGTACTGTGTCATCATAGCTCACAGAAACCTCAAACTCTTGGGCTCAAGCAATTCTCTTGGCTAAGCCTCCCAAGTAGCTGGGACTATAGGCGCCTGCCACAATGCCTGGCTATTTTTTAAGATGGAGTTTTGCACTTGCTCAGGCTGGTCTTCAACCTGTGAGCTCAGGCAGTCCACTTGCCTCAGCCTCCCAAGTGCTGGAAACTTACCCGGTTTTTAATAATTTTAGGATAATGATGCTAATATGTGTATTCTGTTGTGTATTATAAGAAGAGGCAAATAAGGAATAAATAAGAATACATAATAAGAACTAAAGTTTTTGGCTCAAAAGAAAAAATGCAGATAAAAAAATCAAAGCACTCAAGTAAAATGTTAAATCTGTACTGATAACATAGTGATTCTTGCCTAAGACACTACTAACAAGGTTGTATCCGGAGGAGCCACATAGGCCTCAATGGCCAAGAGTGGGGCAGGCAAGCGTGACCAAGAACAAAGAACCCCTGAGTAAGATGTGGTAAAAACCCACAGATTTAACATTGTCAAGGTAGTTCAATGCCTGTAATCCCAGCTACTTTGGAGGCTAAGGCATAAGGATACCTTGAGCCCAGCAGTTTGGGACCTGCCTGGACAACATAGTGAGACCTCATTTCTTAAATAAAAATTCATAGGTTCATGTTGGTGCTTACAGGACAAGGAGGAGACTGACCAGTCTCTTTTGGATGTTAGGGAACCAGCTTATTTTGAAAATTGGCAAGTAGTGAGGAAGAAGCAAGCATTTGTGGGCTCTTTGTGGGCTCAACACTTAAGGAATGAGGTCACTGGTAAGGGTAAGTGTCCCTCACAGGCCAGTGCTGGCCCATAGAATTTTCTGGAATCATGAGGATGCTCTTATATGCCTACTGTTCAGTGCAACACCTAGAGTAGTATAACTGAGGAAATCAAGTTTAATTTTATTTAATTTTCTAGCTTATAAATACAAAACGACAGAATTATAAGTTTATGATTGTCCAGGCTCATAATGAATGGTGGGGGGGGATTCTAGACAGTGATCCTCCGTGGCTGCTAGTCCCCAAGGAGGGTGTCATGTATGCTTGTCATACCTTGTGGTCTGGTGTGTGGTAAATTGGATGCATGCCAGGCTACTGCACAGGGGTGCCATTTGCAAAATCTGACTGTAGGAAAGACTGTATGACCTAATTGTTTAAGCATATGTTTGGAAGTAAGGAGAGCTACTGATTTCAACCAAGTGTGACTCTACAACAAAGATTGAGGGATGGGCTGGATGCTGTGGCTCATGTCTGTAATCGTAGCACTCTGGGAGGCTTAGGTGGTGGATTGCTTGAACTCATGTGTTCTAGACCACCCTGAGCAGGAGCAAGACCCTGTTTCTAAAAAAATAGCTAGGCATTATGGAGGGTGGCTGTAGTCCCAGATACTGTTGGAGGTAAGATGATTGCTTGAGCCCAAGAGTTTGAGGTTGCAGTGAGCTATGATGCCACAGCACTTTACCGGAGGCAAGAAAGTGAGATTCTATTTAAAAAAAAAAAAAGTGAGGGAAAGCCGGGCATTGTGGCAGGCACCTGTAGTCCCAGCTACTTTGGGAGGCTGAAGCAAGAGAATCGCTTAACCCCAAGAGTTTGAGGTTGCTGTGAGCTGTGACGCTATGGCTCTCTACCGAGGGTGAAATAATGAGACTCTGTCTTAAAAAAAAAAAAAAAAAAAGAAAAGAAAAGGAAAAAGAGTGAGGGATGGTTGGCAAGTTGTTGAAAGTATGAAGCAGGGTGCAGTGACTCACATGTGTAATCCTGGCTTTCTGGGAGGCCAGGGCAGATGGGTAGCCTGAGCAAGAGTGATACCCTGTCTCTACTAAAATAGAAAAACTGAGGCAAGAGAATCTCTTGAGCCTAAGAGTTTGAAGTTCCTGTGAACTATGACACCATGGCACTCTACACAGGGGGACAGAGTGAGACTTCTGTCTCAAAAAAAAAAAAAAAGTATGAGGGTGGCATTGTATTCATGTTTTGTCATGTGCTTATAAATACTCATCCCTTCATCACTAAAACTAGTTGGCAGGTGGAATAAAGGCGTGGCATGTGGAAGACAAGTGGTTGGTTGTCCAGTGGCTGTGGATCTGGATGGGGGGCACGTGCAATTAATATACAAGTCTCTCTACTTCTGTGGGTGTGTTTGAAATTTTCTGTAATAAAAAGTGTGAAAATTGTGATAGCCTAGGCCTGCCTTCAGGGAGCTTCATGGCACAGGTCATCCTAAGCATGGGAAATGGCAGTTTACGAAAGGTGAACTATAGGCCACTTGTGGTAGTTTAAATTTAAGCTGAAAATCTTGAGCAGAGATTCTAGAATTGTAAGAGGCTTTGACCCATTGGACAGCCCCTCTCATTAGACAATTTTTATTTCCTGTAATAACTACATTCACAGCTACCTTTCATGGAGCCCTCGGAACATGTTAGCAATGAAGTGAGTACTGTTCCCATTTCACAGGTGAGGAAGCTGAGGTGCTTGATGGTGAACCAGGCTTTCTGGCTTTGACCTGACGAGCTGTGATGCTGTGGTCAGCTTTCTCCCCGTGAGTCTCTAGGTCTCCTCCATCCCTTCTCTCCTCTAGGTACCACCATGTGTGCATCTTCACTTCATTCTCTGTGTGATTAAAGACCATTCTCTTCTCCATATTGATAGAATACTAGTAGCCAGCCAAGAGTGGATAAAATAGGTGGTGAACTGGTCTTCCAGATTTTTGTAGCATTTAGAATTTTTAATCTAGGGATCCATCTAACAATGGGGGAGGGTCCTCAGCCCCACCTGTCTCCAGCCTGTGCAGTGTCAACTCCATGTTCTCTCCGCACCCCCCTTGTTCTTCCAGGGGCTCCTGGGGCTGCTCCCAGTGGGAGGCCTGTCCTTGCAACCCCTAAGAATGTCCCTGGGGCCCAGTCATCTCAGGTCCTTGGTAGACACTTAAGCAGGTGTTTGGCTGAATGAATGAGTGAAACCCCTTGTGAGGTGGAAGACTTGGCACTTCCTAGTAGGGTGTGATATAAAGCCACAGTAGCTTTTGTTTTGTGAAGCAGTGTGGGGTCTGTGACAAGGGTTTGCTTAATGGTGCTCTGTTGGTGGCAGCCTGTGTGACCCCAGCTGACTGAGATCTCCCCCTCTTTCTGCCTTGAGTCCTCATGGGTAAATTGTCTCATGTATATCCCACATTTTCTTTTTTTAATTAATTAATTAATTAATTTTTTTATTGTGGAGGAGGGGTGGGGAAAGAAGGCGGGGGAAGAGGTGCGTGACAGGGTCGGACCAGTGGCATGGTACCACATTGGCTGTATCTAGGTAGAGGCAGTTTCAGGCCGGGCCTTGCTGAGTCGTTGCTACGCGGAAGTAGCTCAATGGATCTGCTTCTAGTCAGGCTCGGGAAGATACAATTCTGAAAGGAATCTGTTTTAGCCCAATAGGGCTACACTAACAGAATAAAAGGCTGGTGACTTATAAACAACAGAAATGTATTTCTCACAGTGATGGAGGCTGAGAAGTTCAGTATCAAGATTCAACGTCCTGTGAGGGCCTGCTTCCTGGTTCACAGATGGCCTTTTTCTCACTGCATCCTTGCATGGCAGAAGGGAAAAACAAACCGTCTATAAGGATGCTAACCACATCTGTGAAGAACCCACTCTTCTGGCCTAATCACTTCCCGAAGGCCCTACCCTTTAACACCTTCATCCTACCAGTTAGGGTTTCAACACATGAATAAGCTTTCAGTTCATTGCAGGATCTGACATAATCAACATGCCACCAAATGGCTAATTGATCCTCTTGCAGGATGGTGCTATATCAGGGGCTAAGGGTTGGTCTCAGCAGCAACTCAACAGCAACAGTAGCTTCATCAGCCTGAGTGAGTGGTAACCCATTTTGTTGGACCCATGTATAGACCCTATCCCTGCCATCACAACTTCTTTGTCCATGTACCTGGTGAACCAGCGCTGGAGTGGCTATGACAGAAACTGCCTGACTCAATCATCACCTACTGTTTGTCCGCTTATCTGAAGGGGGAGAATTGCTCTTTATAAGGAGAAGTGGACTACGACTATAGAAGAATTTCAGGATTTAGGATTGTCAAATTCCTCATCCCAGATGGCTCCATCCCCTAATCTCAGGATTCCACTTCTTCCCAATCAGGGCTCCCAATCAGTGCAGAGAAAACTTTCCATAGGTGGAAAATCTAATGTTTTCGAATCTTTGCTGCTCTTATCATCCCACAGGAGATGAAAGTCTCTCTTATGCCCCCAAGAAGCCCCTCTGGCTTTCATACTTGGCCTTTAATTGACTGATAATGAATAACCCATTAGTTTCCTGTAGAATTCAAATGGCCCTCAGCAAGAGCCCAGGGTGCATGCAGGGCTTGAGCTCAGGAGTTTGAGACCTGCCTGAGTAAGAGGGGCATCCTGTCTCTACTAAAAATAGAACAATTAGCTGGGCATTGTAGTAAGTGTCTATAGTCTATTACTCAGGAGGATGAGGTAGGAAGATCGCTGAGCCCAGGAGTTTAAGGTTGCTGTAAACGAGACTGACACCATGGCACACTAGCCTGAGCAACAGAGTGAGAATCAACCAAAAAAAAAAAAAAAACTATACTAAAAATGCCAATTATTTTCTCTCCCTGTCTCAATGTCTCCTTTAAGAGAATTTCCCCCATTTCTCCCTCTAAGATCTGCTCTTATAATCCTTTCTGAGCTCAGCTGCTACATGTCTCCCTGGCCTCAGCTACACCAGTCTGATTTTCCCTTCTGAAATTTTGGAATATGCACAGTTGGACCTAATTCAGTCCTTTTTAAAATTTGTTTTAATAGAAACCCATGCAGAGCCAACACTGCAGCAGACATAACTGGCTCCTGTGCCCTGAGAAAGAGAGAAAACCAAGTGAAAGAGCAGCATAAACTAGACTTGCAGAAAGGAGCTAGGAAAGGAGACCAGAAATAATATCCTGTGTCAGAATGATTCTGACAGAGGATATTCAGAAAATTCCAATTCAAGCTTTCTTAGACAGTGCAGTCCCCAGGTTATGGTTATTATCACTCAATGATGTGATTGAGGTCTTGGATGCTATCTCTGCTCTGATCCTTCTGGTGTTGGGTTCATCCTATAGCTGTTTCCCCCTTGCAGTTGAAAGATGACTACCAATGCCAATTGGGCTCATAGGCTCCCTTTTTAAATCTGGCAGTAGATAACCTCTCCATCAAGTACAGAATATAGATCCCGTCCTTCAATCTGATGCGGCAAATTTAGGTCACCATGGTTGCTTTGGACCAGTAGTAGCAAGAGGAGTGTCATAGGTTGGTTGGCTTAAACTAATAAAGAATTACCTCTAGAAACGAACGTGAATGTGTGGTTTCCTCCTTCTAGAGTTAGAAGGGGAAAGGATGATTACCTAAATATAATCTACAATTTCTTAGGAAGGATCTATTAGAAAATGGGGAAATGGATGCTAGGCAGCTCTGCTATCACCGCTGTAGCCTTGAGAAAGAACCCCCAGTGAGGACAGGAAAAGGCAGCAGAATTCTGTGTTACAACCATTACCTGCCAGCACTTCCTCTCTGTCCATTTGCATATCTAAATCAAATTACACTTTCCACAACTGTTTCTTTCCCCATCTCTTTCCACACTCCCCACCAACTTGCCAATGGTCCAAAAGCACCACCAAGGAATATAAAGGAGCCCCTTCTTCCCCTCCACTATAGAATTCAGTTCCAACTTGTGCTATTGAAAGCACTAGGAAATAAATTTGATAACATGATGTTTCAAAACATATGTTCTGGCTCGGCACCTGTAGCACAGTGTTACAGCACCAGCCACAGACACTGAGGCTGGCAGGTTCGAACCCGGCCTGGGCCTGCTAAACAACAGTGGCAACTACAAAAAAAAAAAAATAGCCAGGTATTGTGGTGGGCGCCTATAGTCCCACCTACTGGGAGGCTGAGGCAAGAGAATCTCTTAAGCCCAAGAGTTTGAGGTTGCTGTGAGCTGTGACACTACAGCACTCTACCGAGGGCAACATAGTGAAACTCTGTCTCAAAAAGAAAAAAAAAAAATGTTCTTTTTCTTTTCTTTTCTTTTCTTTTCTTTTCTTTTCTTTTCTTTTCTTTTCTTTTCTTTTCTTTTCTTTTCTTTTCTTTCTTTTTCCTTTGGAGACAGGGTCAGCACCCTCAAACTCCTAGCATCTATTGATCTTCCTGCCTTAACCTCCAGAGTAGCTGAGACTAAAATGTGTGCCACCATGCCTGGATAATTTTTCTATTTTTTGTAGGGGCAGAGATCTTGCTATGTTACCCAGGATGGTCCCAAACTCTTGGCCTCAAGTGATCTGCCTACCTCAGCCTTCCAAACTGCTAGGATTACAGACATGAGTCCTTGCACCCAGCCAAAACATCTGCTCTTAATGTTTTTTAGAGTTTTTCAAAGTTTTTGCCCACAGAATTAGAAAAAAAAATTGTAACGTGCATATGAAACCAAAAAGAGCCTGAATAGCCAAAACAATCTTGAACAAAGCTGGATACTAATACTAATTTGAAGTTAGTATATCACACTACTAACCACATCTATTATAACCTAAATTGCATGGTACTGTTATAAAAATAGACACATAGATCAATGGAACAGATTAGAGAACCCAGAAATAAATCCACATGATTAAAGCCAACTAATCTTTGACAAAGTTGACAAGAGCAAACAGAGGGGGAAAGAACACTCTATTCAATAAATTGAGCTGGAAAGTTGAATCGCTATATGCAGAAGAATGAAACTGGAACTTGCAAAAATCAACTCAAGATAGATTAAAAAATTTGAATGTAAGATCTGAACCTATAAAAATACTAGAAGAAAATTTAGGAAATACTCTTCTGGACATTGGTTTAGGTGAATAATTTATGACTAAGACCTCAAAAGCACAGGCTATAAGAACAAAAATAAACAAGTGAGACTTGATTAAACTACAGAGCTTCTCCACAGCAAAAGAAATAATCAACCAAGTAAACAATCTGCAGAATGAGAGAAAATATTTGCAGACTGCACATTTGACAGAGGACTAATAGCTAGAATTTACAAGAAATTCAAACAACTCAGCAACCAAAATAAAAACACCAGGGTGGCGCCTATGGATCAAAGGAGTAGTGTGCTGGCCCCATATGCCAGAGATGGCAGGTTCAAACCCAGCCCCAGCCAAAAAACTGCAAAACATACACACACACACACACACACCATTAAAAAGTGAACTAAAAACATGAATAGACATTTTTCTTTTTTTTTTTTTAGACAGAGTTTCACTATTTTGCCCTCAGTAGAGTGCGATGGTGTCACAGCTCACAGCAACCTCAAACTCTTGGGCTTAATCAATTCTCTTGCCTCAGCCTCCCAAGTAGTTGGAACTACAGGCACCATCTACAACACCCAGCTAATTTTTGTTGTTGTTTAGCTGGCCTGGGCTAGGTTCGACTCCACCAGCCTCAGTGTATGTGGCTGGCACCATAACCACTGTGCTACAGGTGCTGAGCCTGAATAGACATCTTTCAAAGGAAGATAAACACAACTGACCAACAAGTATATGAAAAAAATGTTCAATATTACTAGTCATCAGAGGAATGCAAATTAAAATTACAATGAGATGTCTTATACCAATCAAAATGGTTATTATTCAAAAGACAAAAAAATAACAGATGTTGGCAAGGATGCAGAGAAAAGGGTGCATAAGAATATGCTTATGTTCATTTCTAGAGGTAGTTCTTTATTAATTTAAGCCAATCAACCTAGGATACTCCTCTTGCTACTATTGGTCCAGGGGTAAGCCATGACTCTTATACACTATTAGTGGGAATGTAAATTAGTACAACTTGTCTGGAGAAGAGTATGGAGATTTCCCAAGGAACTAAAATTGAGCTATCATTTTATCCAGCAATCCCACTATAGGGTATCTACCCAAAGAAAAAGAAATCAATATATAAAACAGATACCTGTGCTCATATGTTTTTTGCAGCACTATTCACAATATCAAAGACATAGAAACAACCTAAGTATCCATGAATGGGGAACTGGATAAAGAAAATGTGGTGTATATATATATACACAATGGAGTACTATTCAACCGTAAAAAAATAAAATCATATCCTTTTAAGTAACCTAGATGGAACTGAGGCCATTATCCTAAGTGAAACAACTCAGACACAGAAAGACAAATACCACATGTTCTCACTTATAAGTAGGAGCTAAATAATGTGTGCACATGAGAGCAGAGTGTGGAATAATGGACAGAGAGGAGGAGCGCTGGGAGAGGGAAGGATGATAGGAGGTTGCTTGGTGGGTACCACATGTGTCGCTCCAGTAATGGATGCACTGAAGGCCTGACTTCACCACATCCAATATACTGATGTACCAAAATTGTACTTGGGCCCTATGAATAGATACAAATAAAAAATAAATGGGGGAAAAAGCTCATACCCAAATCCATAATAAATTAATAGGGGAAGCCATATTTGGAATCACTAACCCTTAGTTCTTCTGATAGTTGGCTCAGTTCTCTCTTTTTACTTAACCATACTCCTTCTCATACTGGTTCTATGTAACTAAGACTCTTGCTTTCAAAAAAACAGAGAATTGGTATAAACCTAGGTTTACCTCTGTTGCTTACAGAAGCAGCTGCTCAACCATTAGCAGTATGTTTACACTGTAAATATTAACATATAAAATTAGGTTCTCCCCCAGACATCAGAAATCATTAGGTGCAGAATTTCTTTTCTTCTTTCTAAATGAAGATTTCAATTATCCCTAAACTTATGTTCATGTGAGGATTTTCTCATATTGTTTCCAGGTATTGCTAAAGATTAATTTTCCAGGTTACATTTGAGTCAAGACAGACTAAAGGACTTTGCTCTTTTCTGAGAATTTGTGGCAATAAATTTGTACTTCTTATATTTAATAGGGTTTGAATGGGAGGGGAGCTCTACTGTAGGTGTGAATCTGTATATATCTGACATCATCTTGCCTTGTGCTGGAGATAGGAGTGTAGGTTTCTGGAACTGACATGGATATAAATCTGGATGTGAGTGGAAAAAATCAGGATAAGTGACTTTATTTTTTTTTTTAATTAATTTTTTTTTTTTTTTTTTTTTGAGACAGAGTCTCACTATATAGCCCTCAGTAGAGTTCTGTGGCATCACAGCTCACAGCAACCTGAAACTCTTGGGCTTAAGTGATTCTCTTGCCTCAGCCTCCCAAGTAGCTGGGACTATAGGCACCTGCCACAATGCTGGGCTATGTTTTTGTTGTTGTATTTTTGTTATTGTTGTTTAGCAGGCCTGGCCTGGGTTCAAACCCATCAGCCCCAGTGCATGTGGCTGGTGCCCAAACCACTGAGCTATAGGCACCAAGCCATGGGGTAAGTGACTTTAAACTGGGTCAGTACTCGTCTCCACTCTTGAGGAGGCAAGTTGCTCTGCTGTTTTCTAGTGACCTCAATGCAGTATGTTGAAAAACTATTTGGCTTCTCATACCACAGTCACTGATTTCTATCCCAGAAACTCCTTTCTTTCAGCATCTCTTGCTAAGAACTCCCTGCCAAGTTAATACAAAAGATGTAAAGTCTCGGCAAGATGGCCAACTGTAGCCAGCTTTCCACAGAGGCTCCCATCCAAAAGGAGAGTTAACGGACTGAAGTTTAGCAAGTAAGCTGAGGGTTTGAAGCTGAGCCAAGAGAGAAGGTTGAAGAATGCACATCAACCCTTCTTAGGTGAGCTACGACCTCAAAGATACAAACAAAGGTACAGAGTCCATCGCCATGCAGACAGGAGTTCCCCCCCACCCATGAGAACGGCTAACAGTATACTTTCTACAAACAAGTAAGCAGAGTTCAAACATCCTCCCATTTTATCCCATGGGATAGACCCTCTAAAAAACGGACCTCCTTCCTCTACTAGGGTGCCACAGCACTCTCCTGCCAGGCGTAAAACTGTATAAAACTGTATATATTTTCTACCTGCAATTCTGAACTACCAGCACTTCCCTCCACTCTCATGCCAAAGTCTGGAAGCCTGTTCCCCATGGAGTCCAGATTCTTGGGCATTTTCTCAAGAGGTGTGGACAGGGCATGGGCTGTTGCTAATCTGTGCTGATTCTGCAGCATGGGAGTAAGGAGAAAATGGTCAACTGAGAGGGAACCATACAGGAGAGGTGGTGCCCTGAGGCACAGAGCAGCAGCAGCAGCAGCAGCAGTGGGAACAATAGGGCTCACAACCCTGGGGATATTTTGGAAGGACACTCCCTGTATCTCTGGGCAACCATAGAAAGCCAGGCATCTTCTCCAGTGGCGGACACTGGCAGAATAGATTTGCACTGTAATGCAAATGCATACCCATGAGCAAAAGGCATGCCTGAGGCAGTACCAGCCTGGGCGGAGTGCGGGGACTACAATACCACATGCAGAGATGGCAGACTCCCAGGGCGGGGCTAACCCAGAGGACTGCTTTAGTGAGCCTAAGATGCACATGATCCTTAGGGGATCATAGTTGAGAAAAAGGTGGGCAGGCAGAGGCTGGAACTCATAGCTAAGTGTGAGCTTTAACCACACCCCCCAATACAGACTGCAGCCGAGATAAGGCAGCCACACAGATTGGGACTGAGCCACAGTTTCTGTAAACTCAAACAGCATCTGATTAGCAGGGGAATATAGCCAGGACTGAAACAAATTCTGCGAAGTTGTTCTGTTCTGTCAGCAACATCAATCAGGGGCAGGGCTGTAACTGAGTGAACTCAGCCAACTTCCATTAAGCACTGGAGGTTGTCAGGCCTCACCTCCGCCTGCCAGATAGTGGCAGAGAGCAGCAGCCTGGCTGAGGAGACATAGATTGCCATGTGACTCAGGCAGGCACAAACCCCTGGAGCATCTGCTCATTGGCAGGAACTGAATCACAGCCCTGTGGGGTTACCAGTGACCGGGTGTGACAGAGGTGCAAGGTGGGAAAGGAGGCATCAACCTTCCCAAACTAATTTATTTGCTGGGTGGGTCCTTCTGACCTCATGGAGCACAAGAGCAAATCATACTTGAGCTGCCAGTAGACTCCTGCTATCTAGTTGCCGGAGACCTTTTGAACTCTCCCACCTGAGACCAGTGCTGACTGAGACAATTGATTTGGACCTCTTGAACTAGGCCAATCACCCAAGGACTATCCAAAGTGGTACCCTGGGTGTGTGGTTATGGGAAGATTTGATTTTCCTTTTCCAATTGTTTCCTGTGGAGGCAGAGTGAATTAATTGCTAGTATTTCTCCATACCTGAGAATTCAACCCAGAGTAACTGATTCACTAGGATACGACAGAGACCAGCTGAAAACAAGACAGAGCCACTTAGCCCCACCACACCAAGCAGGTCCCCAGTTTCTCAGGCCATAGCACTGTACCGGTCCTTGGCAAAGCTTTAGGGGAAAAGGTACAGACCCTCGTCCCAGCTTTTGGGCAAAGGGCTAGCTAATCACTATTCCTGGAGCCCCCAACCCAACTTCTCCTTATCTGCTCTAGCCAAATGGTGTAAAATAATCATAAGGTGGAATTAGTGGAAAAACTCTGGTAACATGAATAACCAGAGTAGATCAACCCCCCTAGGGAGCGATATGGCAGACACAACTGAAGATCCCATTCATAAACAGATGGCTGAGATGTCAGAAATCAATTCAGAATTTGGATTGCAAATAAGATTAATAGAATAGAGCTAAAGTTGGAATTAGAAATTCGAGGAGCATTTCAAAAGTCGTCTCAAGAATTCAATGAATTCAAAGACAATACACCAAAGATTTTGACACATTGGGACAAGAATTTGCAGTCCTCAAAGATATAAAAAATACAGTACAATCCCTCAGTAGCAGAATGGAGCAAGCAGAAGAAAGGATTTCTGACATTGAAGACAAAGCTTTTGAATGTTTCCCAACTCTCAAAGAGGAAGAGAAATGGGGAGCAAAAATGGATCATTCTCTCAAAGAGCTCTGGGATAATTTGAAGAAAACTAATATTCACATTATAGGAATCCCTGAAGGCAATGAGGTTGCTTCACAAGGCACAGAGGACCTTCTTCATGAGATTATGGAAGAGAAATTTCCAGACATGCCAAAAGATTCTGAAATTCAGATAGCAGACAGTTTCAGAACTCCAGCACGACTCAACCCAAATAAGACATCCCCCAGGCACATCATAATTAACTTCACTAAAGTTAATATGAAGTAGAAAATTCTGAAAGCAGCCTGACATAAGAAAACCATAACCTACAAGGGAAAGAATATTAGAATGACTGCAGATCTATCTGCTAAAACCTTTCAAGCTAGAAGAGGGTGGTCATCAACTTTTAATCTCCTAAAACAAAGTAACTTTCAACCCAGGATCCTATATCCAGCTAAACTGAGTTTCATTTATGATGGAGAAATTAAATACTTTAATGACATTCACATGTTGAAGAAATTTGCCATAACTAAACCAGCTCTCCAGGATATTCTCAGACCAATCCTCCACCACAAAAGTAAATGACCAGCGCAATGACCAGCGCAATCCTCCACCACAAAAGTAAACTCACTCAGAAACTTTTGATCAAATTCCAACTACCACAGTGGCAAAAAAATTAAAAATGTCCACTGAACTTTCGAAAAACTTGATACCCAAAATTCTACCAGGGTTATCAATATTCTCAATTAACGTGAATAGCTTAAATTGTCCTCTAAAGAGGCACAGGTTGGCTGACTAGATACAAAAACTCAGGTCAGATATCTGCTGCATACAAGAATCTAATCTTACCTTAAAAGATAAATGTAGACTCAGGGTGAAGAGATGCTCATTTATATTCCAGGCAAATGGAAATCGAAAAAAAGCAGGTATTGCAATTTTTTAAACCAAGAAAAGTAAGGAAGGATAAGAATGGTCACTCCATATTTGTTAAGGGTAATACTCAATATAATGAGATTTCAATTATTAATTTTATGCACCCAACCAGAATGTGCCTCCATTTATAAGAGAGACTCTAACAGACATGAGCAATTTGATTTCCTCCAGCTCTATAATAGTCAGAACTTTTAACACTCCTTTGGCAGTGTTGGATAGATCCTCCAATAAGAAGCTAAGCAAAGAAATTTTAGATTTAAACTTAACCATTCAACATTTAGATTTAACAGACATCTACAGAACATTTCATCCTAACAAAACTGAATACATATTCTTCTCATCAGCCCATGGAACATACTCCAAAATCAATCACATCTTAGGTCACATGTCTAACCTCAGAAATTTAAAAGAATAGAAATTATTTCTTGCATCTTCTCAGACCATCATGGAATAAAAGTTGAACTCAGTAACAACAGGAATCTGCATACTTATACAAAAACACAGAAGCTAAATAACCTTATGCTGAATGATAGCTGGGTCATAGACGAGATTAAAAAGGAAATTACCAAATTTTTGGAACAAAATGATAATGAAGACATGAATTATCAGAACCTCTGGGATACTGCAAAAGCAGTCCTAAGGGGGAAATTTATAGCACTGCAGCCTTCCTCAAGAGAACAGAAAGAGAGGAAGTTAACAACTTAATGGGACATCTCAAACAACTGGAAAAGGAAGAATTTTCCAATTGTGAACCCTACAGAAGAAAAGAAATAACCAAAATTAGAGCAGAATTAAATGAAATTGAAAACAAAAAATATATACAACAGATCAATAAATCAGAAAGTTGTTTTCTTGAAAAGGTCAATAAAATAGATAAACCTTTGGCTAACCTAACCAGGTAAAAAAGAGTAAAATCTCTAATTTCATCAATCAGAAATGGTAAAGACAAAATAACAACAGACCCCTCAGAAATTAAAAAAAACCTTAATGAATATTACAAGAAACTTTCTTCTCAGAAATATGAAAATCTGAAGGAAATTGACCAATACTTGGAAGCACACCACCTTCCAAGACCTAGCCAGAATCAAGTGGAAATGTTGAACAGGCCTATATCAAGTTCTGAAATAGCATGAACTATACAAAATCTCCCTAAAAAGAAAAGCCCAGGACCAGATGGCTTCACATCAGAATTCTACCAAACCTTTAAAGAGGAACTAGTACCTATATTACTCAACCTTTCCAAAATATAGAAAAAGAATGAATACTACCCAACATGTTCTATGAAGCAAACATCACCTTGATCCCCAAACCAGGAAAAGACCCAACAAGAAAAGAAAATTATAGACCAATATCACTAATGAATATTGATACAAAAATATTCAACAAGATCCTAACAAACAGAATCCAGCAACATGTCAAACAAATTATACACCATGACCAAGTGGGTTTTATCCCAGGGTCTCAAGGCTGGTTCAATATATGTAAATCTATAAGTATAATTCAGCACATAAACAAATTAAAAAAAAAAAAAAGACCATTTGATTCTCTCAATTGATGCAGAAAAAGCATTTGATAATATCCAGTATCCCTTCATGATCAGAACACTTAAGAAATGGGTATAGATTTCCACCATGCACAAATTCTGCCCTATTACAGCCATAAGAGCTACTACCATTGGTGACTTAGAATTGGAGAGTGTCTCCTACCATGTCC
>CAUYPK010073108.1:0-27957 GCA_963574355.1 Loris lydekkerianus | reverse complement strand
GGACCGCCGCCCACCTCCTCTGCGTGTGGGGCTCCGCGCTGGCCGCGGCCCCGGGCTAGGGAGGCGGGGCGGGCTCGAGGGCGCGGGGTAGGGACGCGGGCGCGGGGTAGGGACGCGGGGAGGGCGCGTGGGGCGGGCGCGCGGGCACGGGGTAGGGACGCGGAGCGGGCGCGCGGACGCGGGGTAGGGACGCGGGCGCGGAGTAGGGAGGCGGGCGCCGGGCAGGCGGGAGCCGTGCGGATCTCCGCTCCGGCCTCCAGGGTGACCGCTGTCCGCCGCACAATTACTTCACAGTTACCCGTGAAACTGATCACACATGTCCCTGGCCCCCACAACTTTCTAAAGAGTCACTTTATTTTTAGTTCACGTCGCCTCTGCCCTTTGCGTCTCCACTTTTTGCTCCCAAAGAAGTGACTACTTTTCTCAACCATGTGTATCTTTTCTGAAGAGGATATCTCAACTTGGGCATTGCCAAAGAGTGGCTGAGGGGACTGGAGTGTGGGTTGCTGTGGAAAGAAAGCTCAGGAGAGCGCCCCCAACAGTGGGAAGCTCCAATCCTGGAGAGTTTTGCCCTTGAGCCCTAACCCTGACTTCCCAGCAGGACAAGTTCCTTCAGCGGCTTCTCAGTCTCTGCTACACTTGGAAATTTCCCCATTGGTATTTCATTTTCAGATGGGGTATTTCCATCAATGATATTGGTTAGATGATTAGTTTCTTCAGCGCATCCCAAGCGTAAAAATTTGAATAAGAAACAGGCAAGATCATATATATATTTTTTTAAACCAAGAAAATAGCGACGCTGGGATGAGGTTGTCTGTACAGGAGAAGCTCGGAGTTATTTGCCAGTAGCTTCTGCAGGCCCCCGTGCAAGCCATTTACACTGTGGGTCCTGTGCAGTGCGTGGTTTATAAAATGGAATTAATAACACAGGCCTTCCTGTAGTGGTGGGGCATGAATTACTGCCTTGGGTAGATGCATGGGAAGGATTGTTTCAGGAGCATTTCAATGCAATTGCTAAATAGAATGGTGGGTGACACAGTAAGGAATGAGCGTCTATCTCATTATCTATGAAATGTCAAGGTCACAAAATAATGGAGCCAAGAGGATAAGGAACTTTGTTCTTCCCTTTTGGGGGACTCCTTAGGCCCCAGTTTCTGGTGACAGCCCCAGGGATCGTCAGGCCTGGAGGAAATGTAACTATCGGGGTGGATCTTCTGGAACATAGCCCCCTGCAGGTCACCGTGAAGGCGGAGCTGTTCCTGGTGGCCTCAAACCTCAGTGTCTCTGTCCTGGAAGCAGAAGGAGTCTTTGAAAGAGGTAAGATCAACAGCTTCGAGTCTTACCTTTCTGCAGGGATAACTGGCATATGTCAATAAGGCCCTGTGTTAGGTGGCGGAACAGAGACCCCAACTTTGCTGCGGACTTTTAGTTCACACTCCTGGAAAGTCCCAAGTGGTGTTCGTGGGTGGTCTTCTGAATGGAGATTCAGAGACCCAGGTTCTTTGCATTCTGTGATTCTACCATCATAAACGGGCAGTTCCCTAGACTGTAGGCGAAGAGCATGGAGTCACCCATGTGTGAGGTTTTTGTGGGCTGGCCTAGGAATGGCTCAGATCAGTATATTCAGACTGAAAAGGAGGTTGGGAAATGTAGGCCGTCGTGCACCCCAGGAGAGGAAATGCGCGTAGTTAAAAGATCTTCTCTCACATAGAGCCACGCTGTTGAGTGAAGAGTGTTTAACAAAGTAGGTGTGTGGGAAAGCAAAGAGCCACACTCTAGTTTAAAACCCAATTTTATGGAATATTTCTTAATTTTAAAGTAACAGGAAGAAAATAGTACAAAAGCAGGAGGCTTTATAAAGAAACGAACATCTCTTGTTTCAAGTTTGGGTTCTTAGCTGGACCAGGATTAAATTGGGCCAATGAATGTCTTCTTTTTCAATACTAAGGGAAAAATAATTTGGGAGGAAGGGGTGAATGCTTAAATTTTAAAAATTAAAATTAACATTTATTGTTTATTGTATTTATTTTTTTCTATTTGGGAGAGTGATATATACTCAGTACTTAGAACTTGATAAATGCTGGAATAAAGAAAATAAACCCGAATCACTCATAATCTTACCATCCAAATATAAACACCATCAACCGGAAGCACGTTTGAATGTTTAGTCAGAGGCTAGAAATTAATGCATAAATTCCTATAGTGTTATTTTTTAAGAAAAATCATTTACAGGCACCTAATGAGGGTGGATGGGATTTCAGAACAGTTCATTCTGTAAATGTTTATTCTTTACCAGCATAGAGAAGTTAAAACCAGCATGAAATGAGATAAAAATAAAAGTCCATCTACATCTCGGGGTTTTTCCTCACAGGACGTTGACTAGGTGGGTAAGTTTGGGGAGAATCAGGGAAGACAGTGTGTACAGGGGCCAGGGTGTTCCTCCCTAGAGCAATGGCAGGGAGGAGTGAGGCTTTGTGTCTCTGAAGAGGAAGTATGGGTTAGCCCTGACGATCTGAGTTTGAATCCTGACTCTACTACTTGACTGATCTTAGGCAGGTTACTTAACTGCTCTGAGCCCCAGTTACCTTATCTGTAAAATGCAGATGATGAAGCTTACTTCCTGGGGCAGTTGTAAAGTTGAAGTCAGTGTGTAGTGGCCGTGAGCACTCAATACACAACTACTGATGTTATTAGTATAATAACACTGCACACAGGCGGTACCTGTGGCTCAAGGAGTAGGATACCAGCCCTATATGCTGAGGGTGGCGGGTTCAAACCCAGCCCCGGCCAGAAAAAAAACAAAAACAAAAACAAAAACAAAACACACTGCACATGAAGATGTAGAAAGCATCATTTCCTTTTTATGTGAGTGCAGCCCTCAATTTTAGTTATTGAACTGTCATGTGTGAAAATAAAGAAATCGTGGTCTTATGATAGTGAAGAAAATTTTGAAATACTAAATCATAGGACATGATACTTAAGGTAGTTCTGCATTCATTCATTCATTAAGAATGTATAAATTTGTGCTATGTGGGCTTTGCTTGGACATTGACATACTCTTATTCTAGAATTTCTCCTGTTATTGTCTTTTCTGCAGTCTGCATTATCAGTCTCTCTTTGCGCTCTTTTCTGCAGCAAATGGTCCCTGCTCTGGGACAAACGTTGCTGTGGCTTGGCTTTTAACTTTATGCTTAGATTTTCCTTTTGGGAGGAGAGTCCTCCCTATGCCCCTTGGGAAAGCTTAAGTGCTCAGGAGTGGGTCAGACCATTGCTGTCCTGGGAGAAGAATGGATCTTTGAAGAAGAAAGGGGGAAAATCCTCTTTCCTGGGCTGTTTTTGACCCTGTTGACATAGAGTGTGGTGAAAAATGCCACGGCTAGGAGCACTCTGCCCTTTCAAAGGAGGATGCTGCTTCCATGTCAGAGGCTGGGAGTTATTGTTCTTATAGCAGATGCTTCCTGTGATGTAGAGAATTTAAGGATCAAGACTTTTTCCCTGCTTGTCTCCACACACTCTGCTTTATCTGACTTCTGCAGTTGTAACGATGTGGAGATGAAGGAGGGCTTCTAACTCTGCGGGTTCCAGATTTTCACAGGCTTCGTTTTCTTCCCCGTCTTATAAACACTAACAAATAATACATTTAGATGTTACTGTTTCATCATATTCTTAGAGGGCCCCCCAAAAGTTTGGTTTTAATAATGATTTATCTTCTGGCAAATCTGGGTAAGAAATGGGGGACTGTTTCTGAGTGGCTTGTTTCCAGAAATCCTGGACTTCTTAGAAATCTCTGGGGTGGGGTGGTTGTTTACTATAACCAGAAAATATTTCAGCCTATACTTTGTTGTAACTAATGGGTTCAAATTACAGAATATACTTTAATAATGGCAGGGAAGCATGGCTTTTCCTCAGTTCATTTGTTTGTTTGACAGATATGGGGGAATTTTATTTATATTTCCTCTCTTGAGGCCAGTAGCATTGGTTGCATTACAGTTATTCATATTTTACTACATCAATTCTGCATTTATTGAGGGAATGATTATGTTATTTTTTGTGAACAATAGCCTATAGCCCTTTAGAAAAAGTGTTTCTATTAAACTTAGAAGAATTCTGGGCTTGGCGCCCTTAGCTCTGTGGTTAGGATGCCAGCCATATACACTGAGGTTGGCGGGTTCGAACCCAGCCCTGGCCAGTTAAACAACAGTGGCAACTGCAACAAAAAAAATAACTGGACATTCTGGCAGGTGCCTGTAGTCCCAGCTACTTGGGAGGCCAAGGCAGGAGAATCACGTAAGCCCAAGAGTTTGAGGTTGCTGTGAGCTGTGATGCCACAGCACTTTACTGCAGGAGATGTAGCGAGACTGTCTCAAAAAAAAAAAATAAATAAATAAAAATAAAAGAATTCTGTAAAGGCATATTAATGCCTCCTTAGTTGTGAGATTCACCACCATCACCATCATGACCATCACCTCTGTAGTGAATAGAACAAGGTTCACAATAGTATCTTCTTTTGTAAGAAAGAGTTATGTAAACATGACTGAGAAAACAGTGAAAGTTCAGCAGGAAATAATAACTAGAGGGGAGAAGACAGAGAAGCCATTGGCACTTGAAATCAAGTCACACTATCATGTTGGGTGGAGATTGAGTCTGTCCCTTTTTCTCTTCCTTTATTGGTTAAAAACTAGAAAAAAAATTTCGTTATTATGGACACATAATAGTTGTGCATGTGTATCCATGTTGGGTTTTATCTCCTTCCTTACCCTGAGGTTGCCCTGGAGTTCTACGCCAAATCAAGGAAAAAAAAAAAAAAAAAGAGCATGTTACGGACCTTTGAATCCACAGGTCGTAAGGGAAACTATCTTCTGATCTGTTAAGGCATATGAATTATTTTTGAAGTCTTCGAAACCACAATTTCTGTTTTATTTTCTCCTGTCTTTCTACAATTTGAAGCTTTTATTTGTAAATTTTCAGTATTTTTCCTGAACAAGATTTACTTCAAATAACGAGGAATAACACCCTCCACCCCCATTAATAAAGTAATTTTCACCAGTATCATATATACCTGATTTAATAAAATAACTTAAACTGAATATGCCAACTGAAAAAATGTGGGGACTGTGCCTGGGCATCCGTGCTGAGTGCCTGCTGGCCTCCAGGCCCTATTTACCTTTTTATGATGCCAAGCTCACTTCCATTTTCCCCTTGGGTTGCCGGGTTGAGGCTGCTCCATGAGTGTACCTACATCGCTTAATAACTTGCTTTTTCTTTTTGCCCTAAAATCTTGGAGAGTTAATCGAGTGTTGACTTTATATGTTTTTAAAATTCAAAATCTGTTTTGTCCTTTGTTATCTTTCTCACTTTCACTGTGGGGTATTTTATTTTCTCTTTTGGTTCAGTAGGAGTGGGAAATTTTAAAAATTTGAAATATTGGCTGAAAAACTTTAAAAAAAAAAAAAATCACCCATTCAGTTAAGATGGCTTTGTTTCTGGTGGAGACGAAGTTCCTGAGCGTACAGTAGATCAGAATCAGTTCCATGGGCTTTGTGAAAGTAGATTAATTAGTGTAGTGTGTGGGCAGATCTCCCAGGGCAGGTTTTCACAGGCAGCTTTGCCAACAGGACTCCGTCTGAACCTGTAGCTGTGTGAGAATTATTTTGAAGGGTGTGGGCTCTTCATTCACATGTCTTTGCTATTGTGCGTCATACGTGTTAATGGGTAGGTGGTGCCTGAGATAAAGGACCATGGTGTGATCTGGTTGCTTCTGGGCTCCAGAGCCAGGCTGCCTGGACACAGGTGCCGGCCCTTCCTCCCAGTGGTTGTGGGCAGTCAGGATCTCACCAGGCTTCTGTTTCATCAGCTGCAGAATAGTGGTTTCTGCCTTTTACAATGATATGGTTATTGTGAGGATTAGGGGAGGTAACATATTTAAAGCACTTAAACACATAAAAATTATTAAGGAACATGGTAGCTATTGTTATTAGAAGAGAATAGCAACAATTTATGTCAAAGCCGATTATTAATCACCTGTCCAAAGGCACCTTCCTAAGGAGTGGGAAGAGATTTAACATATTAAATATGGAGTCTCCTCGTAGTGCCGTGTACTTTATTAACAGTATTTAATTTCAACAACCCTGTGAAGCTGGTGCTCTTATTTTCATTTTGGAAGTGAAGAAATTAAGTGTAAGAGAGAACAGTTTATTTTCCTGGGTTAGCGTTGTTAGTAAATGGTGAAGGCTGAATCTGAAGTTATTTCTGTCTGAGGCCCAGAGACCTGAAGGTTTTCTGTTACCAGGAAGAGAGTGAAATATTTTTTTGTTGGCTTCATTCTGGGATATTGATGAAATATTATACAGTCATCTTCCTCTAGTGTAAAATAATTTTCACATTTGCTTGCAGCAGCTTAGAGCTGGAGTAATGAAGTCTAATACGGATCTAAATAATTGTAAAATGAAATGCCAGCTCGCCCCTTAATTTACTTTGAGTTTCCTAGAGTTTAGGAGCTGGAAGGGACCTCAAAGATAAGCCAATTCAATGACCTAATTTATGGCTGAGGAGTCTTAGGTGAGGTGTGGCATTTGTGGATTTGTTCAATGTCAAACAGTTTATTGGTGGCTCAGCTGAAAGGCAGATCTCAGTTTCCCAAATTTGCAGACCAATGCTGTTTCTTAACATGTGGGGAACAGCATGAAGGACCTAAGATACATTTGCAAATGTTGATCCTTCTGATACAGAAGGAAATAAGGTTAACAAAAGAGATTCAAAATGGATACTTGCACATTTGTGCAACTTAATTTCAGGTCAAGGTGGAGTTGGTTTTTATGTAATGGTTTCGCATAAGGGGTGGGAGCGGGGCTAGGAGCATCATGGATCTTTTAAAATTAAAAAGATCTTGTGTTTCTCAAGGTGCAACTTATGCTTATTAAAAATGCAGATTCCTGGCTCCCCTGTCAAGATGGGTAAGGTGCAGAAATCTAAACTTTGTGCTCCGCCATCACCACAGATGATTGTTAGCCGTATTAAAACGGGAGCAACTAACCGCCCTGCAGCATCCCACAGACTGCACTCAACCAAGTCCTGGGGAGCCTGGGAGCCAGTGGCATGCCCTTGCAAGCCTGTGCTGATTCTGGCAGCAGAGGGAAGGCCCCTCCCAGACTTCCATGCTTGTCTTTAAGCAGCCCTCAACCCTGCGCATTGGTGGTGATTTTCAGAGGCGGAGAAACACGCCTTAGGGTTTGACTGGGAACCAGCGTCTAGGGGAGCTGCAAGTGAACACGCTGACTCTGGTCTCCAACTTACCATGTGCTGCTCCTCTTCTAAGGCTGAATGAGTCACCATCCGAGTGACTCACTGGAGGGTTGTGGTGGAAATAGAAATCAGATCCTGTAAGAATTTGGGCTGGGTTACTGTTGATTCTTTATGTTGTGAAGAGGGATTTCCATGCTGAAACTGAAAACATTTCCCCCCCATTAGCTTATTATTTATTGATCACGTGCCCTATCTGAACTGTGAATGAGTGGGATGTGGGGAATGAGAGGAAGGGAGGCATTAGGGGCGATTCAGAGGCTCCCGAAGGATAACATATAATATTAAAAGTGGAGAAGCTGGAGCAGTTTTTTTTGTTTGTTTGTTTGTATAAAACATTCAATGTGGTTTATAAATAGTACTTCTTGTGTGCAACCCTGTGCCTGGTACTGTTACCTTGCCCTTGTACCATACAGATGTCCATTCATAAATGTCCCACCTCTGCTGACATATTTGGCACTTGGAGGGAACAGTTATTTCCCATATGGGAGAAAGGAAGGGTGTGTCGCAGGCAAGAGCTGCTGACGGGGAGGGGCAGTCACGAGAAAAAGACGGCTGAGTGCATGGGTTTTCCGAAACCATGTTTCGTTCTGCTTTGGATGTGAGTTTGGGGAGACATCCAGGTGGAGATGTCCAGCAGAGAGTTTTGGAACTGCAGCTGGGGATAGAGTTTAGGCATTGTTTTTTTTTAATAAAGGCAGACAATATTTGGAATCCTGAGAATACGTGATTCGCCCAAGAGAGACAGAGCTTATGGATAGAAAATGACAGTTGAGGGCAGCTTGGGAGGAGGAAGCTACGTTCGTGACAGGGACAGACAGTGAGCAGCCAGAGAAGGGTGGATTGAAGGCTGTGAGATGTCTCAGAAGCCACGGGAAGGAAAAGTTTTAAGAAGGAGGATTTCAGTACTATCAAGTGTCTCAGTGACTCAGAGGGGAGGACAGAAGAATGAACATGAAGTGAATGGTTTTAAGTTGAATGTTAAGAGCAAAAGCAAGTTTTAAGGAATAAATGAATGGTGAAAAAAATATGCCACATAATTAGAAAGCGATTTCACTCTTTCCAGAAGGGGGGCAGTTGGAAGCAGAGATGTAAATGGGATCTTAAAGGGCACAAAGTGGTCAATGCAAATAGGGGTGGATAAGTCCTGGGCCACACGTGGTGGGTTCAGGGTTAGGGGCACAGGTGGTGGATTATCCTCAAAATCCACTTTTCCCCTTGATAAAAAGAAAGACACAGAAGAGAATGAGTAAGGAAAGGAATATTTTGAGGTATGAGGTTGAGATGAAGAATAAACTTGAAATACTCACGGTTCTTTTTTTTTTTTTTGAGACAGAGTCTCTGCCGTGGCGTCATACAGCTCACGGCACCTCCAGCTCTTGGGCTTGAGGCGATTTTCTTGCCTCAGCCTCCCGAGTAGCTGGGACTACGCCACAACGCCCAGCTATTTTGTTGTTGTTGTTGTTGCAGTTTGGCTGGGGCCGGGTTCGAACCTGCCACCCTCCCTAAATGGGGCTGGTGTCTTACTCACTAAACCACAGGTGCTGCCCAATACCCACAGTTCTAAGAAAACTTTGCCTTTATTATCTGCTTACTTCTGAGCTGCACGGTCTGGCCAGCACTTTATAGGAAGTGGAGGTAAAGGTGACAAGTAGAAGAGGTGGCATGTCAGAAAGAGAGACACGGTTTGGGAGGAGTTCCTGGTGGTGCCCTAAACTGGGCTGGATCCAGAGAGATGGGAAAGGAGAGGATGGCCCTGGTACTGGTAACTAGGGAGAAAGTATAGGGGTGAGGGGAGGAAAGGGCTGTTGATGAAGCCAGTAAGCCTCAGCTGAAGCCAGAAAGGGTCACTTTGTTACTGCTTTGGCTGTCAGTGTGCCCAGTGGATTGTAACTCACCATCTCTTGGTCTGGGCTAAGACGACCCTCATATCTAAGATGCAGTAACAGAACTGGGAGGGGGAAGATTGTGGTGGATCCTGGTCTTGCCTTATCTCTTCTACCCTTCACTTCTATCAGGAAAATTCTATGCCTTTGTCAGCTTTCTTCCCTTGCAAGGCTCAGGGCCACACTAGTAAAAGAAGATTCGGTCTAGCAATAGCAGGATGTGTGTCTGTGGGCCTTTAGTTCTGAAGAAATGTTTTATAATTAAAATCTGAAAAGTGGTAAAGAGCTTGGAAATAAAGAGGGAAGGAAAATTTTTATTTTTATTTATTTATTTGAGGCAGATTCTTACTATGTCGCCCTCAGTAGAGTGCCTTGGCAACATAGCTCACAGCAACCTCAAACTCTTGGGCTTAAATGATTCTCTTGCCTCAGTCTCCCAAGTAGCTGGGAATACAGGCACCCGCCACAATGCACGGCTATTTTTTGTTGTGGTTGTCATTGTTGTTTAGCTGGCCCAGGCTGGGTTCGAACCCGCTAGCCTCGGTGTATGTGGCTGGCACCGTGACCACTGTGCTACAGGCACTGAGCCCGAAGGAAAGTTTTTAAACAGAACCCAGTAGCTTCCTTTTGGCAAGGCCGTGCCAAGAATTTACATTTATGAAACTGTAGTTGGCAAAAATGATTTAGTTCTACAAACTTACATCTCACTGTAGTAGCTGTTAAATTTCCTCAGGAATATAGCTAAGACAGAATACTTTATTACTATGAGCATTTCAAATATTTATTAGGGACCCAACTGTATATGACACAATGCCGGGTAGTGTGTATTTTTTTGTGACACACGTTTTTTGGTGTTCCTGTGCTTGTCCCAGGGAAGCAAAGTAGGTTTCATGTCATGGGCCAATACGAGTTGATGGCAGAGGTTGTGGGAGTGCTGTGTGGACAGTTTCGAGTCAAGCATGGGCTTACTGGATTAGACAGCACTGGGGAGTGAGCTGTGCCTGCTCGGGGTGCAGGAGGCGGGAGTATGGTATGAACGTTGAAAATGACTCCATGAAGAGGAATGGTGGCCTAATGGCTGTTTAGGGGCTGGAGGTGATAACAACAGGCATCAGAGAGAAATGATGAAAGAGTGAGTATTTCTGAATAGTGACCTGGCAGTGCAGGGAGCTGGGGAGGAAGGGCAGGGAGGGAATATGAGGTCATGTTTATATTACATTTTTGGAAAGTCTGTCCTGTACTGTTAGGAGTGCACAGGAGGTCAGAATGGAGCTCTGGAGCCACACTGAAATTGAACCCTGGCATCACCTCATCACAGACCCTACCGCATGCATTGTTGCAAGTATTAGGTAGGATAATGCTTCAGAGCTGGGCTGTCCAGTATGGTTGCCACCAGAAAAATGTGGGTCTTGAGCTCTTGAAATGTGGCTCTTACAAGTTGAGGTGGGCTGTGAGTATGAAATACATGCTGGATTTTGAATATTTAGTACTGAGACGTGCAAAAAAACTCATCATTTTTTAATAACTGCATGTTCAATGATAACATTTTGGATATATTGGGTTACATAAAGTATGTTATTAAAATGAATTTCACTTGTTTCTTTTTTCCTTTTTTGAGTGCACTATTTTAGAGCTTTTACCACAGTGTCTGGCTCATGGTAATCAACTCTCAGGGGATGTACCCAACATTTCCCAGTGTTAGATATTAATACCGATGCCTCCCTTTGGAACATAAGCCTGCGGCAGGAGTCCAGGTCTCTCTGCTGATGACTGATTTTGGGCCTTCATCCTTTCTCATTATCCTTTGAGGTAGAAGGAAAATAGCCACAGGGGTCAGCAAACTCTCTATTAAGGGCCAGGAGGTAAATGTTATAGGTTTTGCCAGCTCTCTGGTTTTTATTACAACTACCAACTCTGCCTCAGTAGCCTGAAAACGGCCACAGACAGCGTGTAAACAAGTGAACACGCAGGTCACAATCAGCAAGACATGAAAGCAACCCAAGTGCCCATCAACCCGGGAATGGATTAACAAACCGTGGCATATGTGTACCACGGAATAGTATTTGGCCATAAAAAGATGGAGACTTTTTTATATTTACCTGGATGGAGTTAAAACACATTCTTCTTAGTAAAGTATCACAAGAATGGAAAAACAACATCAGAGTACTCAATACTAATATGAAATCAATATATAAACAACTCCATACCTACATGAAAGATAAAACACAAGTGTATTTTAGTGAAGGGGAGGGAGGCGGGGAGAGAAGGGAGGGTGATTGGTAAGCTGTCAGCGAAGATATACAGAGTAAAGGAATACAGCACACTCTCGGGTGCAGGGCTCAACTACAACTTGAACTTTACCTTAGAAACAAAAACCGTATAATCTAAACATTTGTACCTTCATATTCATCTGAAATTAAAACAAACAAACAAAAAACCAGATGAATATGGTTATGATTGTGTATCAGCAGAACTTTATTTGTAGATGCTGGAATTTGGAGTTCATGTAATTTTTTTACTTGCCATGAAATAGTCTTTTTTTGCCTCAGCTATTTAAAAATGCAGAACCATTCTTAGTTCATGAAGTGTACAGGCGTGGGCCAGATTCGGCCTGCGGGCTGTGGCTTACCCACCCTGCCATTATAAATGCCCTGTACATTTAGCAACCAAGAACCTTGCCTGCCTCTTGGTTTTTCATTTGCACTTAATCTAACATTTAGTTTCTACTGTGCCATTTTGTGTGTTTCCCTTTTAGTGTTTTTTTTTTTTTTTTTTTTTTCACTTAATGGTCTAAATGGAACAAAATGTTGTTTATGAAACTCACATTTAGGGAGATATTTGTAAACAAAGGGAACTAGGAGAGAAAGAAAAGAGTATGTGGGGGACCAAAGGAGATTTTTGTTTTGTTTTGTTTTGCTTGAAATACTTGTGTTTTCTATGCAGATCGTGAATTCACCGAATAGTTGCTTATAGCCTTTAAAGTGACAATAAAGTGTGAAGCAGAAACATTGTATTTTAAGGCTTTATTTTCCACAGATTTGTGGAAAACCCCATGTCTCACTTGGTCCATCCGCAGATCAAAGAAAATGCTGACTAGTGAGAGAATACTTAATAAATCCGTAAACAGGTCAAATGTTTCAGCTAAGAAGGTGATGACGAACTGACGTTTGTTACTGAGTATGACTGGGGAGCAAAGGGCTGCCAAAAATAATTGAGCAGCAAGTCCTAAATCGGGCATATAGATAGAGTACAGACGCTGTGTTTCTTCGTCGTGAGTATTTCTGGACCCAGCTGGATTTCCAATTATACACTGCTACTTCCCTTCAGTGATTCTCCAGAGCTATTGGGTGAGGACAGATGTCAGAAGAGGCAGCATGTGGCATCACAGAGTGTGTTTAAAAAGCTAAGGAAAGGTTAGTTTTTGTGTATGCTTATTACACAATTTAAAAATAACTTTGACTCTATTTGTAAATCAAACGGCCAGTTCTCAAGCTGTGCCAAGGTTGAAGCCTTCAAAGCAGGTTTCTTTTGAGTTGCTCAGGCAGCGCTGAGAAGCAGAAAGCATCTGAAAGGGTTTCAGAACTGACTTTCTCTGTTACGCACAGAAATGACTGGCTTTTTACAAAGGTGTTTACAATAATGCCAAGAAAAACTTTATGTAATAGTGGGTATCTTTAGTTAGTGATTGAAAAGCGTGCCATGCTAGGTTTGGAGAGGCTGAAAGGGAAAAAAATGTTCACAACCATTTGCAAATACTATCTATTGAATTCTCACCCTAGCAACAGTGGAGAAAGAGATCATTATTTCTTGCTCATCTTGCTCCCAATCCCCCAAGGTTGTGTTCTGGTGGTGTAAATTATTGCTAGGGTGTTAGGACTTTCAGATAAGTTCCATGCTAGGACATAATAAGTGCCTAGGAAATTCCAAACTGTATTTGTAAATTTGAAGGGAAGACAAGTCAGAAAAAAATGCCACATATTTAAAGATGACCTTTTAATAAGGACACAACACCAGTAAGTGGGCCTTAAATCAGATCTCTCTACATATCCCTTAAATCACTCCCTGGATCCAGAAAGAAGTGGAGGTGGGTGGGCACCCCTGCCACTCTCTAGCTTTTTGGTGGAGTTTCTATTTGGGGCTTACTACCTTTCCTGGGTCTATGAACACAGGTGGTCACTAGGCTGAACAGTGGGATCCAGACAGGCGGTCGAGCCCCTTTTCCAACTTCTCTCTAGTGAGAAAATCCCTCAGAGGTTTGACTCAACTAAGATCTGCATAAAAACAAAAACAAAAAAGTTCTGCTATGAAGTAAGATTTCCCCCACTTCAAATCTGTTAGCTTTTTTTAAATCGCCAGAGGGCTTGCCCTTCAATTAATCAGCATATGAGATTTATTTGGATTGTAGATTCCAGCTGTTTTGGACTTTCTCTTTGCTGGTATCACTTGGCTAAAAATAAATTATTGCCCTTCTCCACTGCTTCTTAGACTTTGTAAATCTGCCCCTGGCTGGAGTGGTCTGCAGGTCACATTAGAGTGGAAAGGAAGCACGTTGCTTCCTCCAGTCACCGTGCAGGCACAATAGTCACCCGCTGGGGATTTACCCTCAAGTGGTGAAATGCAAGTCACTGTTAGTGATGGAGGATGCTGGTTTGTTGGCGCATGGCTCTCGGCAGTTTAAGTTTTTTCTATTTTATTCCAGAACGGGACATTGTGGTAGATGCTCTGCTTACTGCCCAGGTCTCCCTGCAGGGCTTAAGGACCCGAAGGACCTATTCCCACAGCTGTTGGGAGTCTTGCAGCTACTGTCCTCAGAGCCAGCCCCCTTTGGTGATTGTGTTGCTAGGGAGTCACCTTGCACAAGGTCAGCTCCTCCTGTGGGCAGCTCACATCTATGGCTGATTGACTGACTGACTGACACGAGGGCTGAAGGTCCAGCCCCCTCGTCCCAGTTCAGAACAACTGTCTAGGGTCAAGGCTGCTTCTCAGCTCTGCCTGGGGACACCTCTTTGGAGCCTCCCCCCACCCCCAGTCCAATTCCCCCCCTTCTTTTCTATAGGGGAGGATCCCCAGGACCTTCCCTAGGAAACCAGCATTGTAACCACCACCTCAGAGTTGGCTATTGTCTAACTCCAAAGAGAGATGTTTCGGATTTTGGAATTCACTTCAAACATGTCAAAACTGTATAGTGTGGAGAATTGGCATGAGAGTTGAGAAATGTTCTAGTTTTTCTGTCCTTTTCAGAAGTTCTTGTGTAGCCCAGATATTTTCACGTTAGCTCCGCAATTGTAGTGCTTAGTGTGTAACACGAAGGTTGGGAGAAATATTACAGAAGAAGAATACACAAGACCCTGGTGACGGGTCAGCAGAGTTGTGGGAGGAAGGAGTCCTGGCTGGCCGAGGAAGTGGTGGTAGCAGCATGCACAACAGGCCATCTAGGCTGTGGCCCTTTTCCGGTGATCAAAGGGGTGTGTGATGAGAAAACAAGGGTGCTGCTGCCTTGCATCCGGGTCGGTGCCCAGCTGCGGTTCAGAGCTCAGACCTGGGAGCCAGCAGCGTGGCCCGCAAGTTGGCTCCGCCACCTCTTGTCTGTGGGACCCTGGACCAGTCACTTCACATTTCTGTGACTCGGGGTTCTCATTTGTGAAATAAGGATAGTAACACCTAATAGGATCGTTGTGAGGATTAAACCAGTTAACATAGGTTACGATTTTAGAATACTCTATCATGGCCGGTCTTGTAATCCCAGCACTCTGAGAGGCCCAGGCGGGTGGATTGCTTGAGCTCAGGAGTTGGAGACCATTCTGAACAAAAGCCAGACCCTGTCTCTGAAAACAGCCGGGTATTGTGGTGGGTACCTATAGTCCCAGCTATTCAGAAGGCTGAAGCAAGAGGATCACTTGAGCCCAAGAGTCTGAGGTTTCTGTGAGCTGTGATGCCACCACACTCTACCTAGGGTGACAAAGTGAGACTCTGTCTCAAAAAAAAAAAAAAAAAAGAATATAAATGTTATTTATTATTATTTTATGCAAAAGCTTAAAAATTATATTCCATCAGCTTTCTTGGTGGTTTTATTGTTTCTAAGCAAACATTTAAGTCATCCATGCTCTAGACCCATGTGGTCCAATAGAATAGAACTTGACTACACACGTGTAAGGGATTGAAAATTTTCTAGCAGCCACATTTAAAAGGTAAAGAGAAACAAGTAAAGTTAATTTTAATATTTTATTTAACTTGATAATTCAGAAATATTTTCAGTTTAACACATAACCATTATCAAAATTATTGAAGAGATCTTTTGCCTTCTTTTTTTCCTGGTTGTTAAGGTTTAGAGATATGGGGGGTATTTTACTCTTCCTGTGTGTTTTAATGGCTTGGTAGGCACATGTGTCTGGGGGATTCTACATAGGACTTTGCTGGTTAGATGCTTGCTGGCTTCCTAAGTGGCCCAGGTGTCTATTGCCACCAAATTTAGTAGATTAAAATGCTGCTTTGTTATTTTCTCACGATTCTCACCCAGCTTACACACACCAGATTGGTAATTATTGCTTGAGTCAATTATTACTGTTATAATTGTGAAATGTTCAAGTTCCTTGATCCCTTCTACATTTACCAGTTGGGATTCTGTGGTAAAGAAGCACTCTTCCTTCTCCCTCATTTAAGTCATTTATTTAATTATATAAGCAGCATAAACTCGTAGAATCTTGTTTTAGTCAGTAGGTTATAATCCTCTCGCTATTCATTTGAATGTTCAAGTTGTCTGAACATAATAATCTATAATATCTTTAATTGAGAAAACATTCTCTTCACACCTGCTGAGGTGCCTGTACGATCAGCACACATTTTGTTACGTAGATGATATCCGCAGTTCTGTTTTTTCTCCCTCCATTTTGAAATATTTAAATGCTTCAGCCCAGATATTTCACAGGGCCCATCTCTTTGCCTGCAGACTCCCATGCCTTTCTTCAGCAAATATGTTTATAAGACAGTTTGTCACGCAAATGGTCTCTATGTATGTTTCTTTTGAAAGTTTCACCGAGTTTAGTTGCTGCCATATATTAGAGCTTTTCAGTTTCATGGCAATTCAGTATGCATGCCTATCCAATTAACAGTGAGCCTAATGAACAGAAGGTTCTTCCTGCAAGTTAAGATATTGCCAAAGCACAACTGGGTATATATTGAAAGGATGTCACATCAGTATGTTGAAGAGACATCTGTGTTCCCATGTTTATTGATGCATTATTCACGATAGTCAGGATATGGAATCAACCCATGTATTCATCAATGGATGAATGGATTAAAAAAAAAATAGGGGATATATACACAATGGAATACTATACAGCCTTAAAAAAGGAGATCTGTGTGTTGCAATGACGTGGATGAACCTCTAAGGCAGTGGTTCTCAACCTTCCTAATGCTGTGACCCTTTAATACAGTTCCTCATGTTGTGGTGACCCCCAATCATAAAATTATTTTTGTTGCTACTTCATAACTGTAATTTTGCTACTGTTATGAATTGTAATGTAAATATCTGATATGCAGGATGGTCTTAGGCGACCCCTGTGAAAGGGTTGCTTGACCCCCAAAGGGGTCGCAACCCACAGGTTATATATTAAGAGACATAAGCTAGGTACAGAGAGACAAATACTGTACACTTGTATGTGGAATATAAAAAAGATGAACCCATAGAAACAGAGTGAAATTGTGGTTACCAGAGGCTGGAGGAGACTGGGGAGATGCCAGTCAAAGGACATAAAGTTTCAGTTAGGAAAATTCCTTTATTTATTAGGAATAAATTTCAAGAGGTCTATTGTACAAAATGGTCATGTAGTTAATAACATTATATTGTACACTTGAAAATTCCTAGCTGGGCGTGGTTGCCCATTCCTGTCATCCTAGCACTTTGGAAGGCTAAGGGTGGAGGATTACTTGAAGTCAGAAGTTTGAGATCAGCCTGTGGAAGAGAGAGACCCATTTTTACAAAAAAAGTGGAAAAATTAGTCAGGTAGAGTGGCACGTGACTGAAGATCCAGCTACTCTGGAGGCTGAGGGAGGAGGATTGCTTGAGCCCAGGAGTTCGAAGTTGCTGTGAGCTAGGACAGCACTGCACTCTAGGCTGGGCACCACAGAGAAACCCTATCTCAAAAACAAAAAAAAGAAAAAAATTGTTAAGAGTAGATTTTAAGTGTTCTTCTTACAAATAAATGCTAAGTATGTGTGGTAATGCATTTGCTCAATAGCTTGATTTAGCCGTTCCACAAGGTATACATATATTATTAATAAAACATCATGTGGTATGCTATAAATATATACAATTTTTACTTGTCACCTAAAAAATGGAATAAAACATTTCAAAGTTAAATCATGTGCCAATTAAACTCATTTCATAACAGCATTTTCTACCCCCAAAAGATCCAGGACAAATGCTGAATCAGGATGTTGGGATGACAGTGTCACCTGGGACAGTCCCAGCAAGGGCTCAGAAAGCCTTTCTCAGTCTGGCTCAGCCTCGTCTCTGCTGCCCTCCCCACCTTGCCCACAGCTCCCCCAGCTCTTTGCCTTAGTGGCCTCATAGATTGACCCATCCTGCTTTCCCTCTGCTGTCCCTCTTCTTCCTCTCCTGGCCGGTCCCTCCTTACCCTACAACCCTGGACACTGGGGTCATTTTCTGTAGCACTTCCCTCAATCCCTCCCATGTGCTCTCTTCCCACCTGTCTGTATCACAGCCCTTCCATGTTGCACTACATTTATCTATTCAATTGTTCTTCACCTTTTCAAAACACTATTTGTCTAATGTGTTATTATTTATGGGTCCTGCTTTTTGCTTCCTGTATGGACCTGAGCTAGGTGAGAACTGATCGTGATGAATTGCTTACTTGTTCCTACAAACATATAGTAGAACCTCCATAGCTGACCACCTCCCTACACTGACCGCCTTCTTAAGTTGACCTGAGTTTTAGATACCAGACATGCACCATATGTGCCTATTAGTACAGCTGGCCTAGTTCCTCATGTGTTCCTGCCTCTGTATGTTGACCAGTTTGCTACAGTCCATTGGGTGGTCACCTTCAGAGCCCCTGAGGCTGTGGTCTTTCTTGTGGATTTGCACAAGCCTGGGAGTATACCAGATTATTTATAAGGGTGAAGGTAGAACATGTACTTACTTTTATTTCTATTATTTTAATGAGAAAAACTAAGATGTTGAGATTTTTAATATTTAATCTTTTGGCTGAGAAAGTGCATGTATATAGCTTTGTAAATATAATTTGACATTAATAATGTGCACCAAATGTTTTTTTTTGATGGAGTGCCCCATCATAAAAATTTGAAGACCACTCTTTAGGGACACGCTGACGTCCCCAATGGATGGCTTCAAGCTCTCTGACACTGTGACGGCATCCATCATGTGTCTCCAAATGCCCGGCACTGTCCTATATATCAATACTTTACAGGCATCGACATTCCCTATAACCACCTTAAGAGATTGGTATGATTATTAGCATCCTGAATTTACGGATGAAAGAAGTGAACTGGAGAATCAGGGAACTTGTTCAAACACAGGGCCAGTCTGTGGCAAATTCAGGATAGAACCTATGTGGTCTGATTCCAGAGGCCACTTGCTTGACCCTGCTGTGGACTGTGCCATGCCACGTGACAGACCCATGTTGCTTTCAGCAGGAGAGGGACTGTGTCTGTCTCTTGCTCATTGGGACACGCTAAATCAATAGTTTTTCAATGAATGAAGCAATTACAGGCCTACATGTATCATTACTTTTCATGGGAACTTTTGATAAGTGCTCTTTTGCTGTTAACTTGAAACCATTTTTCCCATGAAGTAAGTGGATCTGATGAGAAATTGGCGTGAGTTACATTAGCAGCCTTCTGTTTAGAAACTTTACATGAAAAGAAGTCGGCATCACCCTAATACTTGTGAGTCAGTATGAGTCCCAGCTGATTTCCAACATGACTGATACCTTCCTCTTCTTCCCTTATCATGAGGGTATGAGAACATGAGACGCCACAGAGTTCACCTTTTGATACCCTTTTAATCCTGACTTTTAATACTTTGGCATAAAGATATATAGTAATTTCTCAAGTGTTCCAGGAATTAATGAAAATTATTTTGGTTTGGCCAAATAAGCTTTTGATTCCATCTATGCCTAAGAGAACATTAGGAGGGTTTTGCAGGTTTTGTATTGTGGCATCATATTCAGATTATGCCAACTGTGTTTTCTTCCTTGTTTTCCTTTTAGGCTCTTTCAAGACACTTATTCTTCCATCGGTAAGTATTCATTTAAAAAATTTGCAAATGAAAGACATTGCATCAGTGAACGAAATTCATATTTTATTGGTCTTATATCCATTTATGTTTCTTGTTAGCTTGGCTTGAGTTTAGCTTGGCCTTCAGATTATTAATAATATTACTAAGGGTGATTGGCTATCGGTTCCCAGGGGGTGTCTTGTAAAATAGAGAACTTCCCTGAGGGGCACTGGCCTGGACTGGTAGCACAGAAGCCTGGTTTGGTCCTGCTTCTCCTCCCCGAGTCTCACGGTCTTGGGTGTATAGTCCACACTCTTCCTCAGTTTCCTTGTCCTTGCAAAGGGCAGTGATGTGCTCAGCCATTCTGAACCTGAGGTGGAAGGAAAATTCAGTAATACTGACCCTGTCTTTAAAATGTCGAATTTTTTTGCATGGACTGTAGGTTTTTGCATTAATTATGGTATTTTAGAATATTGTACCAGTATTATTTTCTTGATAAATGAGTTTTTTGGCGCCCCCTTACATTTCACCTCTGAGACATGTGTCTCACTCACCTCAACCTAACCCTGGCTCTGGAAAAGGGAGTGAAGAATTCCATCTCTGTTTCCCGGAGACACCCTGGAGTGAAATGAGACTTGAAGGTGTGGTAAAATCTGCTATAGAAAGGGAAAGCTGTTACTATTTTGTTGTTTGTGAATAAATCCTTCTTCCCATGGCACTGGCTTGGCATTTTGTCCCTTCTATTATTCTGCTTTGTTTTGGAGTGTCACTTCTTTAACGTGCCATGTAGCCAACCACAGCATCCAAGCAGAGCTGCAGCCCCTTACACTTCGCTGAGAACACGTGACTGTAAAGCACTTCCAGAAATCATATGCATTTGGGGGGATTCCTAGAAAATGTTATACTCCCCAAATCTTACTTTATAAAAGTTACTTAATATGGTGTGTCTATTATGTTTCTTACATATTTATTATATTTGTACTTTACTTCCTAAGAAACAGACTGCTGCTAACAATAGAAAGTGGAGTTTTTCTGGGAAAAGGCTTAAAAAAAATAAAAAGTAGAGTTCAAAAAAAGCATAAGCAGGCAGAGTGGGGGAAAAAACCCACCATCATTGTGGTAATAAAACATTAGATTGCATTCCTATAACCTAAAAGGTTAGATGCTGGCCCCAGTGTAACTCTTGAGAGGGTATTCCCTGGTTAAGGTTAAAATAAAATCTGTTTTAGATCATTGCCTGTAGCAAAAGGAGAGTGAGACTTAAGTTCAGGAATCAAATAACCGTCTGATTTCCTCAAAGGATTTTTCACAGATCAGAAGTGCAGAAAGGCTGAGAAAAGGCAGGTGAAGGAGCGTAAGAACTTCTTCCAATAATGCTGGTGTTAAACTATACAATCTGAGTTATCTTTAGCTAGAAATTTGGCTATTATAATTCTCTTAAGTCTTAACTATTTGAAATACTAACTCCAACATTTGATATTTGTCTTGGTATTATGGCATTCCCATTGTATGTAGATACAGTAACTGTTTATTGACAGCTTTACTGGAGATTCCATTTAGGAGTATATCCCTTTTTAGTAAAGCACAGATGCTTTTCTGAATTTATCACTAAGTTTTAATGATGTAGTCATACAGTATTTGGGCAGATTTGATAATGCTAGGCAAAGTAGGTTTTGCATTTTTATAAGTTTTAAATTAAAGTAGAACCAACTTTTAAAGTGCCCTGGTATTCTGATGTTTGTGAAGTATTTTAAATTATTTTTAAGATTTTCATGACTTTTTACAATAAAATATGAATATTTTAAGGATTCATTGAAACAAATGTCTTTAATATCTGGTTTACTCATTGTTTTTACTTGGAGACACTAATATTGCTCTCAATAAGAAGTGAATACAATCATAATTGATTCTTCCTGTAAAAATTAGTTTTTGTACAAAATATGGCACCAAAATTTCCTTTATTCTCTTTGTGAACCAAGTCAACTTAAAATGAGGGAGTGGTTCTATTTAATTAAAAATGTTTTCAAGTTAAATTACTAATATATTTTTATTTTTTTCTTTAATTACTAATATATTTTTAATGGAAACTATCATCTAAAATTTCTCCATTCTATTTTGAAAATGTATCTTCTTTAGTTTTAGAAACTGGCATTCTTGAAGTATATGGGGATAAATACTGTCTTTTATTTTATGTTCCTTAAAGGAATGAATCTTTCAGAGAAGCTGAAATGGCCTTAAGCAGCTCAGATTAGAATATGTAATCCTTGTTTATTGCTCACAAGGATCTTTCTGAGCATGCCTTCCCTGTGAACCCCAGGCAGAGAGCTCTTATCTACTCAGAGAGTTCACATTTCTGTGTAAGCCACAAAATAGACTTAGCATGATTGAGAGTCAGCATGCCTGGCTCAGAGGCTGACTGATATTTTGCTGATCAAAGCCCCTTGATATTGTTGACTCCTGGGCTCTTGTCCTGCTGCGGGACAGTCTCCAGCTGTGGGAGCTGCACTTCCCTCCAGCTCTGTGCCCTCAGGTCAAGGAGTGGGAGTCCACAGTCTGATTGCTGTAGGACAGCAAGTGAGCATCAGAGATGCAGGACCTTCTGTGAGCTCCTGGCATCCACTCTGCTGCAGGTTATAACCATTCCAGGTCTGGTGCAGAGAGAGAGAGAAAGTGTCATAAAAGTTGCTTAAAATCCACAACCTCTTCTCCAGTCTCCTCATCATGTGTCCCCACTGTTCATGGTGGAGCACCAAGGTCTGTTGTGAGCCCTCGGGCCTCTGTAGCACCACCCGCAGTCAAGGCAGGCGGGGCCTGGTGTCCCAGAGATACCCAGGTCTGTGACTGCCGGGCACGTGTCGTCATCTCTGATTGTCCTTACTGGGATTAGCACTGAGTCTTTCAGGATCCCAAGTTACCTGATTTTGCTATAAGGGATTTCTAATGGGGGAAAGTGGAGAAGCAGATGAGTTAAGGTAACCCAAAGGAGCAGAAAGAGAGCAGTGTCTCCCCTGCAGCCCTGTCAGCTGCCTGGAGGGGGAGGGAGCAGGGACGGAGTAAAATGCTTTGGGGCACATTTATGTTAATTCTAATCTCTGACTAGGTGGCCTCCTTGTGGATAACAGGCCTCCATAGCTTCAGGCCCCTGCAAAGTTAATTTGACGTCAGTCTTCAATCTACTATCTGTTCTGGAGCCTCTGTGCCTCTAAAAATGATTAAACTATGTCCAAATCATAAAAAGAAATTCCATTAACTCTGATACTTTAAAACATGAAAGGTTTATAGATCCATGCCATTTATAAGCATATGTTATGCTGGTTCCTGGCATAAATATTTTCTGGCTTGTAGCATTAAGGAATCTGATTAAAAGAATCTGAGGACTAAAGTGTCACTTGAGAAAATAAAAGACAAGAATGCAGGCTCCAGGCTGACTCTCGGCTCCACCAGGCACAGTCTTTGGTTCATGCTGTAGCCCAATTACCAAGGACAACCTGGTGGGTTTGATTGATTTGCTAGAGTGGCTCACGGAACTCAGGGAAACATATTTATTAGTTTATTATAAAGGGTATTACAAAGGATACAGATGAAGAAATGCATAGGGTGAGGTCTGGGGGCAGGGGCATGGAGCTTCCGTGCCCTCCTGGGTGCGCCACCCTCCAGGGACCTCCAGGGGTTCAGCTGGAAGCTCCCCAAACCCTGTAGAGACATCATTGGATGTCCACGTTTGAAGCATGGATATCATTGTCAAAATGTGATTGGACAAAAAAGGTCTGATCCAAAATCAAGGCCTGTGTGTGCCAATTCCTCTTGGTCTCTCCTGTGATTTCCTTGCTCCAGGCAGGGGGCGGGACCCTATCTCAAATGAGGGTTTTAAGACCCACAATCAGATTATAGTCCTGCCTTGGGCAGGTGGAAGGAGGGCAGGAGATTATCAGAGAGAGAGAGAAATTTTCTGTTTCCTGTGGCCTAAAGCAACCTGATATCATAACCAAAGACTTTAAGGAGAGCTGTAGGAGTTATGAGCCAAGAAGGCAGGGTGAGGACATCTATCTATCTATCTATCTATCTATCTATCTATCTATCTATCTATCTATCTATCTATCTATGTAATCTATCTATCTATCTATCTATGTAATCTATCTATCTATCTCCCACAATGTCACATAGATCTGTTACTGCCAGAGGCAGCATTTCTGTTATCAATAGTAATTGTACAAGGAGTAGCCGCATCATTCTCACCAAGACTGTGATCCTCAGTGAGCAAGAGGCAGGAAGAGAATGCATCTCAGAAAAGAGCTTGAGTGAATAAAGTCAGAAAACAAATCTGTCCTGGTGGCGCCCATAGCTCCATGGGTAAGCTCCTTGTCACATACACCAAGGCTGGCCGGTTTGAACCCAGTACGGGCCAGCTAAAGCAAAAATGACAATTGCAACAACAAAAGAATCGCTGGGCATTGTGGCAGGTGCCTATAGTCCCAGCTACCTGGGAGGGTGAGGCGAGAGAATTGCTTAAGCCTAGGAGTGTGAGGTTGCTGTGAGCTGTGACGCCACAGCACTCTACCCAGGGCGACAGCTTGAGGCTCTGTCTCAAAAAAGAAAAAAAAAAAAAGAAAAGAAAACCAATCTGTACAGATAGGTCTTTTGCCAGCTGACTGCCTCAGGTAGGGTGAGCATAGAAAAGAGTGTTGAGGTCTGTTAGATATTCTGACCCACAGTAACTGTCAGTACGGTTGGCTTTGCACTTGGAACAGGAAATGGCCGGGTGACTGGTCTTGAGAAACAGGTGTGAGGCGTTGCTCACCCCATTCCAGGAGCCTGGGATGTAATTGGAGCATAAACTACAGGACGGTAAAAGAGGGGAAACAGATTGTTTAACTTTGGTGCCCAGGAGGGGCAAAGTTTTCAACATTGAAATTGCTTTTGATAATACTATGTATTAACATTTTCATTCTAACTTGTAATTGAAACGTTTTTGAGGTAAAATAATGAGACCTTCCTATGTGACTTTTTTCCTCCCAGCTACCTCTGAACAGTCCAAGTGAGATTTATGAGCTACACGTCACTGGACGTGCCCAGGATGAGATTTTATTCTCTAATAGGACACGCTTGTCATTTGAGACCAAGAGAATGTCTGTCTTCATTCAAACAGACAAGGCCCTCTACAAGCCAAAGCAAGAAGTGAAATTCCGCATTGTTACACTCCTCTCAGATTTCAAGCCTTACAAAACCTCTTTGAACATTCTCATTAAGGTAAGTGCTAGACAGAAATGAAACCAGGAATCCAAGCCATCTTACTAAAGCTCTCTGGGAAGTTCTGCTCGTGTTATTGATGCTGGAGTACCTTATAATTCACCTAAGACATTCTCCTCTCTCTAGGAAAGGGAATGGTACAGCACTGAGTTAAGAGGTCAGGTGCTAAAGCTGGCCTGTTGGATTGCAGTCCTGGCTTCTTGATTGATGTATCCATTTGTCAAACATTTACTGAACTTCTGTATTCCAGGCCCTGAGATATGGCATTGAACAAAATAGATTAAGTCCCTGCTCACACTTAGTTTGTTTTTCAGCAGATGTGAGGAGACAGACAATAAACACACACATGTATAAAATTTATATATACATAAAGGGACCGGTGTGTATGTATTTGTGTATGTGCTTTTGCTGTTTTATGTAGGGTTGTCAGGGAAGATGTCTTTATGCAGAGACTTAATGGAAATACAAGAATGAGCCCATACAAGCAGAAGAAAGAGCATGTGGAAAGGCCCTGGGGTAGGAGCTTGTTTGGTGCCTTGCAGGAGCAACAAGCTGGCCATGTGCTGGAGCCCAGGGCTTGAAGGGACCAGTGTTAGGAGCTGAGATCAGATACAAGCAGGTGGGCTGGGATCATACAGGGTCTTGTTGGGCATCATATGGACTTTGGATTTTACACGAAGTGAAAGGAGAATTCACTGTAGAATTCTGGGAGAGGTGTGATGTGATCTGACTTATCTTAAAGAGATCACTCTCAGCTCTAAGAAGAATGGATACTAGCTGTGAGATCTTGGAGAAATTAATTAACCTTCTTGAGTCTTGGTTTTCTTATGAGTAAAATGTGTAATAATAATAGTAATACTTCACAGAGCTTTTGTGAGGATTAAGTGAGATGATTCAAGTAAACCATTTATAACTGTGACTGGCACATAATACAGTTTCACTAAAATTAACTATTATTATTATTATTATACGAACCCCTTTTGACAGATAGTTGTTTGGCTTCTGCTATTTGAAGATCCACTACTTTCCTGTGGGAATTAAAGGGAGGATAGTTAGATCCAGCCGGACCTAGTTTCCTATGTTTAGAATGAGGTGAAAACTAGCTTTTGATCATTACATAGAAATAAGGTGACTTACTCATTCTAGTTTGCTTTGGATACTCCAAATTATTTTTTATTATTTTTATTTTATTTATTATTATTTTTTTAATTTATTTTTTTAATTGTTAAATCATAGCTGTGTACATTTGTGCAGTCAAGGGGTACAAAGTGCTGGTTTCATATACAATCTGAAATATTCTCATCAAACTGTTCGAGGTAGCCTTCATGACATTTTCTTAGTTATTGTATGTAGACTTTGTATTCTGCCTTTAGTAAGTTTTGACTGTACCCATTCTAAGATGCACTGTTGATGTGGCTCACCCTTTACCCTCCCTCCACCTTAACCTCCCTCCTCCCTTCCCCTTCCTTGGCCCTTTCCTCATAGTCTTGTGCTATAGTTGGGTGATAGCCTTCGTGTGAAAGCTATAATTTAGCTTCATAGTAGGGCTGAGTACATTGGATACTTTTTCTTCCATTCCTGGGATACTTTCCTAAGAAGAATATGCTTCAGCTCCATCCATGTAAACATGAAAGAGGTAAAGTCTCCATCTTTAAGGCTGCATAATATTCCATGGTATGCATGCACCACAATTTGCTACTCCATTCGTGGGTCAAAGGGCACCTGGGCTTCTTCCATGACTTAGCAATTATGAATTGGGCTGCAATAAACATTCTGGTACAGATGTCTTTGTTATATTGTGATTTCTGGTCTTCTTGGTATAACCTAGTGATTATAGGATCAAATGGCAGGTTTATTTTTAGGTCTCTAAGTATTCTCCAAACATCCTTCCAGAAGGAATGCATTAACGTGCATTCCCACCAGCAGTGCTGAAGTGTGCCCTTTTCTCCACATCCATGACAACATCTTTGGTTTTGGGATTTTGTTATGTGGACTACTCTTACTGGGTTAGGTGATATCTCAAAGTAGTTTTGATTTGCATTTCTCTGATGATTAAGGATGATGAGCATTTTTTCATATGTCTGTAGGCCATGTGCCTGTCTTCTTCAGAGAAGTTTCTCTTCAAGTCCCTTGCCTACCCTGAGATGAGACCACTTGTTTTTTTTCTTGCTAATATGTTTGAGTTCTCTGTGGATTCTGGTTATTAAACCTTTGTCGGAGACATAACCTGCAAATATCTTCTCCCATTCTGTGGGCTGTCTGCTTGCTTTACTTACTGTGTTCTTGGCTGTGCAAAAGCCTTTTAGTTTGATCAGGTCCCAGTAGTGTATCTTTTATGCTGCTTCAATTGCCCAGGGGTTCCTCCTCATAAAATATTCACCCAGGCCGATTTCTTCAAGAGTTTTCCTTGCACTTTCTTCTAGTATTTTGATAGTTTCATGTCTTAAGTTTAAATCTTTAATCCAGTGAGAGTCTATCTTAGTTAATGGTGTGGGTCCAATTTCAATCTTCTACAGGTTGCCAGCCAGTTCACCCAGCACCATTTGTTAAATAGGGAACCTTTTCCCCACTGAATGTTTTTAATTGGCTTGTCAAAGATCAAATAATGGTAATTAGCTGGATTCATCTCTTGGTTGTCTATTCTGTTCCAGACATCTACTTCTCTGTTTTTGTGCCAGTACCATGCTGTTTTGATCACTGTCAATTTATAGTACAGTCTCAGGTCTGGTAGCCTGATTCCTCCTGCTGTGTTTTTATTGCTGAGTAATGTTTTGGCTATTCGAGGTTTTTTCTGATTCCATATAAAAAAAATTATTATTTTTTTGAGATCTTTAAAATATGACAATGGAGCTTTAATAGGAATTGCATAAAATTATACATTGCTTTGGGTACTATAGACATTTTAACAATGTTGATTCTTCCCAGCCATGAGCATGGTATGTTTTACCATTTATTAACATCTTCAGCTATTTCTTTTCTTAAAGTTTTACAGTTTGCTTTATAGAGCTCTTTCACGTCCTTTGTTAGATAAACTCCAAAATATTTTATCTTCTTTGACACTGCTGTGAAAGGAATAGAGTCCTTGACTGTTCTTTTGGCTTGGATATTGTTGATATAAAAGCTATAGATTTATGGGTGTTGATTTTGTAGCCTGAGACATTGCTGTATTCCTTGATCACTTCTAAAAGTTTTGTAGTAGAATCCCTAGTGTTTTCCAGATATACGATCATATCATCTGTGAAGAGTGAAAGTTTGATCTCTTCTGAC
>CAUYPK010073107.1:0-12424 GCA_963574355.1 Loris lydekkerianus | reverse complement strand
AAGCGTGTCATTTCTCAGTAAAATGAAATGGAAGCCCTGTGGCGGGGCAGGGGTGGGAGTGTCAAGGAGGGTCTGAAATGACTGCGAAGATGTTTGTAGTCTATGCAGGAAAAGTCGCTGCAACTCCATCTATGTAAGGAGACAAACTGCCTGGAGGGTCGTGGCCTGGCTGATATGTAGAGAAGGCACATGCTGTAGGTGTTCTCAATTTTTAAGGATGTATTACCGCAGTGGCTCCCACCTGTAATCCTAGCACTCTGGGAGGCTGAGGCAGGTGGATTGCCTGAGCTGAGCGAGACGCCATCTCTAAAAAATAGCCAGTTGTGGCGGGTGCCTCTAGTCCCAGCTACTTGGGAGGCTGAGGCAATAGAATCGCTTAAGCCTGAGAGTTTGAGGTTGCTGTGAGCTATGAGGCCACAGCTCTCTACCCAGGGTGGCAGCTTGAGATTCTGTCACATAAAAAAAAAAAGATGTCTCTCTGTGTATGTTTGTGTGTGTGTGTGTGTGTGTGTGTGTTTACCTAGCCAGGCATCATGGTGGCCTGTCCTCTGCAATCCCAGCTACATGGGAGGCTGAGGCAGAGGATTGCTTGAGCCCAGGAGTTAAAGGCTACCATGAGCTGTTATTATACCACTACACTCCAGCCTGGGCAACACAGTGAGAATCTGTCTCCTAAAAGAAAAAAAGTATAAGAAAAGAAAAAAGAAATAGTCCCATTCTGAAGGACTTGCATTCTACTCGGGGAGAAATTCCACCTGGGCAGGACACATGCAGCAAACATAAAGGTTTGGGGGAGGGGAGAAGGCAATGAGAGTGGGTCAGGACAGAGAGTCAGCCTGCAGCCCTGTAGGACAGTGGACTCAAATGGGGCTACATCTTCTCTAACACAGACACCCAACAGCACAATAGCCAGTGTGTGACAAATGGCCACCACCTTGCATGTGCTCTACGCTATCTGTAGCACCAGGGAGTCAGCAATGTCAGTGTCCATGACCTTCCAAGGCCAGACCCCCTCCAGCCCCGTTACCACCACATGGCTTTGGCAGCTTTTGTCTCTTGTTCTCTCTTTAAACATGAAGGCTGTGGAGATTGTGATCATAGTGCCACATTGGAATGACAAGCCCCAATTCACCTGGCAAAGCAGGGAAAACCGGAAGATTCAGTAAATACCAGAGGAAAGCTCATGATGAAACAGCAGTGTGGGCCGGGAGCACGTTGAGATCAGAAGGACCACAGAGGTCTTTGCAGGTCTAAAGCAGCACAGCCCATCAGGCTTGCTCCCATTGATTGTGGGTGGGAGGGCCGAGGCCCACAGGTGCTGGTATATGGCCAGTGGTGCCGTGAGTCTAGCACGTCCTTCTGGGTTCAAGCAGACCCAGACTTGCAGGTCTGCACGTTCTCCTGAGCTCCATAGCCCTGCCTGCCAGGCCCTCTGTGCCCACTGGCTCCTGATCCTCTCACACCCCACTCCACTCTGTAGCTGCTATCTTTCCACCTTCTCCCTTCACATCCTCAACTTCCCTTTCTTGCAATTCAATTTCCTTGAAAACAAGGATCTGAGCCTATTCTTGAGGCAGTGCCCAAACCCAGTTCCAGACAGCTTTTATGGGAAGCTGACCCTTGTGAGCAGAGTACCCATGGTCCTACTCTGACTGTTGTGGTAGCTTCTTCGGAGCCTCATCATGGACAACACATCCAACAAACCCATGCATCTACTCATGACATTTGGGGGATGGTTTCTGAGGCCCTAATTCTCTGAGGTTGAAAATTAAATGGAAGCTGGGTGTTGTGGCTCACAGCTGTGTGATCCCAGCTACTCGGGAGGCTGAGGTGGGAAAATCTCTTGAGGCCTGGACTTTGAGGCTACAGTTAGCCGTGATAGTGCCACTGCTCTCCCCCTAGGCAACAGAGCAAGACCTTGTCTCTTAAATTAAAAAATAAATAAATAAATAAAAACCAGAAACTACAGGGTGTTTCATAGGAAAAGGACCTTCACATGTGATTTGTTTCTTGCCTCCCTCCTGCTGTCAAGCTTTCTCTTTCTCTTTCTCTCTTTCCCTTTCTTTTCCGTCCTTTGTCCATACATGAAACTACTGCTCCACCAGCCTGCACCAATTGCCTCCTAATCACCGAGACAACAGATATTTTTGGATCTCTCAGGGAAGCAAACAGACAGAAACTTCAGCCACTTGGTTCTAGTAAACCGAACAAGATGAACAAGGGCCTTCTGAAAATGGACATGGGGGGTGAGAGCTCTGAGGAAGTGGGGAGCATGCTGCCTGGGATGGGTGGCTCAGCCTTCTGCTTGCAGCTGTGATGGCTGGAATCCCTGGGTGCTGTCTGCCATGGATGAGAAGAGGGGTGGGAAGCATGCTCCCTATGCATTTACAATCCCTAGGTTTTTTGGTTTGAGGTTCCTTTGACAGGGTCTTGCCCTGTCACCCAGGCTGGAGTGCGGTGGCACAGTCATAGCTCACTGTAGCCACAACCCCCTGGGCTCAGTTGATCCTCAGCCTCTCAATGTGCTGGGACTACAGTCATGAGCCACTGTGCCTGGCACCATTCCTGGTCTGGCAGTTTCTCAGTTTCAGGATTTCTACTGAGATGGTGGTGCTGGCCCTGATTCTTGTCACCACATGACCAAGGAAAAGTCAAAACACAGCCACAATATTGTCCTGAACCCCCAGGGGAAGTGCTACTGATTAACAGTGTGTCACCCAGAAACACACTAATGAGGGAAGTTTTCAAAGACCTGAGCTGTGCACAGATGTCTTCATTGGGGTTCCTCCAAAACAAACATTGGGAAAAGAATTTGTGGGAAGGGGTCCCAGGAATTTCTGGTGAGGAGTCAGAGAGGTGAGAGCCTCAAGAGGCAGGTCACATGCTGGACTCAGGCCCCCGGAGACCCTACATGCTCTGGAGACAAGAAGTTGCCATTGTCTCTCCAGGTTGGGCCCAGGGGCCTAGAAAAATCAACTCCGGGTGGGACAGTGGAGGAGTGCCCTCTCCATTGACAAACCTAAGATGAAAGTATCAACAAGCAAAAGGGAAAAGTTGGTGAGAAGAAAGGTTCATGGAGAAAAGCAGCTGTCACCATGGAACTAACCCAAACCAGACCTATTCTGATGATAACGAGATGTCATGTCAACTTATAGGCACCACAGGGCCACACTTGAAGTCATGTCATTTGGCATGTGCAACAGAAAATGCTTGGACCTCTAACAACACTCAGAATCAAGACTGGGATGTGACCTGACCCTGAAAAAGGGCACCTTTGTCCATTGTGCTGGAAGATCTGGGACAAACACCTGCCTCAACATACCTTACCCTAAATGGCCAGATTTGAAGTGGTTCAATCACACCCTGACAAGCCAACATTCCTAAATCCTTTTCCTTTCTCTCTGATCCCAGAAAGTTGCCCAGACCCAAAGGAGGGAAACAGAGGCTTTGCACTGTCATGCATCTCCACCTGTGTCCTAAGCAAGGATTCCTGACAGCCTACCTCTTGTCTTCTCACTGAGCAGTCTTTTCTCAAACGCTGGTGCCATAGCTGGGTGCAGTGGCACACACCTATTATCCTAGCACCCTGAGAAGCTGAGGAGGTGGATAGCTTGATCTTAGGAGTTCAAGACCAGCCTGAGCAACAGCAAGACTCCATGTCTATAAAAAATAGAAAATCTTCCTGTCCATACCAATAGCAGTGAAGATGAATGGCATTCTTACCCAGATATAACACTCACGTGTGAAACCAGCCAGCAATGGGGAGTGGACAGTCCAATGATACCCAGAGCATCCCCACTGTCTTACCCTGAAAAAACAGACGACAGCTCTGCTCCAGTCACATACCAGGAGCTGACTGGTCTACGCACAGCAGAAGCTTGAGGATGAGCAGCTGCGACGTGGGACTGATTACTAACTCTTTTCTTTGGACTTTTTCACCTTCCTTCTTTAATCTTAGGTGTAAGACATGATGAAAGTTGTGAAAAATGTATCCAAAAGGTAACCCAAGCTAGACAAACTGTCAAAATTGTGTTTTTTATTTACTCTTATTATGAAAGTACAGGAAAGCCTAAAGGAATTTGCATATATAATAACACCCAATATCAGATATGTGTCCCCACAGTGGGCCAGCTGTTTGCTACAATCCTTCTGAATCCCCAGAGCAAACTGAATTTGCTATATGGTATAGTGATAATCTGAGAAAGACAATAACCCGAGTTATAGCAATACCTAATTAAAAAAAAAAACACTATTAATACCAATTTTGCAATATATACAGACATGTGTCTTTTCATATTTTCAATAATAATTAGAAGTTTTCCATGTAGAAATACTATATATTTCTGAAGAATTCTTTCTATGTATTTCACATTTTGTGTTGTCATGTTAACTTTAATTCTCTAATTGTTAATGGTATGCAATTGATATTTGTATATTTAACTTTAATCCAGGGGGGAGAAAAGAGTGTGAAATCCTACGTCCTTACCTTTGAAGTGTAGAGGTATAATTTATGTTCCAGAATTTTCCACAAGGCCAGGCTGAGCTCAGGAGTTTGCTTGAAAGCACATCCTTACTCTTTTCCTTTCCATGTCTCCCTATTGGTTTCTCCTGGAAGTGCTTCCTGAAAACGTTATTTGTATATGAATCCAGATCTCAGGATCCCCTTCTGGAGATCATGATCAAAGATACGTGGTTTATTGAATTTGGAATGGCAGTAACATAATTCCAAAGTTTGATTTTTCCTGAGAAATTGGAGCATCATTATAAGTTCCAACCCCATATTTCATGTATTGAAAATACTTCATATTATTCCTCATTACACAATTTATGATGCATAATAATTTTAATATCTTGCTTCTAGGGGCAAATGGACTTTTATCATGCACTTAATCATATTACTAGTTTATCTAATGTAGAAGTCCTGTCACTAGGGTCTATTACTTTAAAAGACTGTAAATGAAATCTATAATATTTCAGTGGACTAATACCAAGGTAGCAAAAGAAATCCCTCCCATCATCTTGAGTTATCTGCTAACCATCTGAAGCATGAGATCAGATTACCCCCGTCACTACTTTTGCCTGCCTACTTAAAGACATCATTAAAGCTCAAAGTAGGGGACAAGCCTGTGGCTCAAAGGAGTAGAGCGCTGGTCCCATATGCCAGAGGTGGAGGGTTCAAACCCAGCCTGGCCAAAAATGCAAAAAAAAAAAAAAACTCAAAGTAGAACACACACACACAAAGAATTGAGTCAATTTAGATTAGGTGTATGGCTTCAGAAAAGCTCAGTACTAAACTGTCATTTTGTCAATAAGACATCATTTCATCAACATAAAAAAATAAAAATACAAAATCTGGCTGGTACCTGTAGTCCCAGCTGCTTGGGAAGCTGAGGCAAGAGGATTACTTCAGCCCAGGAGTTTGAGGCTGCTGTGAGGTACCATGATGCCTCTGCCCAGGGTATCAGAGTGAGACCCTGTATCAAAAAAAAAAAAAAAATACAAAAAGCAGGTGCTATACTGTTGGTTTCTGTGTGTGCCCCAAAGCACTGGGAAGAGGAAGGCTTGAAGAACATAACTAAACTTGTCGGCACTCACTGTCTCCTGAGAATGTGGGTGCACCATGTTCTTCCTTGCCTTAAGACTGAAAGTTGATCCCGTTCAGGTACTAGATATGGTGAAACCCAAACAACTGGCCAGACACCAATTCAGAAATGCTGTCATTTCCACATGAACCAGTCTGCACAGGGAGGACAAAGTGGGTAGGAAGAGCTCCTGCTCACAGCCCTCCTCATAGCTGTAGATGGTGGTAAGAGTGTGGCGCCTCCTGGGCTGTAGAGATGACCTCCCAGATGAGTATCCAGCCTGCATCTCCCTCTGTCATAGGGCATGGCAAATACTATGTACAGCTGTTCAGATTGTGCCCTGCACATCTTTTCATAATTAGATATCTCACATCCCACACTGCATCTTGTTTTGAAATATTTTTATATTTTAACTTTTTTTCAGATCCAAAGATGGGCTATCACCTCCTCTGTGAGATAGTGATGAGAATTTTTAACATCAAGAGTTTGTTGTGTGGATTAAGTGAGCTATCTTTGTAATAAAGCCACATCTATATATAAATTTACAAGGCCTCCCCTTTATTACATGCACTTTTATGCCCTGTCACCTTATTCTTTTTAAATGGCTACAGAGCACCCTTGTGTGGGACTGAGTTCATTTATTTAATCAGTTCCAAAGGGGGCCAGTCTGCTTTTTTGTGGTTGCCGGAAACCATAGGCATTTCTGTAACAGCCATGAGCATTATCTCCTGCTAACAGAAGCCATGCCATGCCAAACGTTATGGGAATTTAAATTGTGACTGAATGTTTCCTAATGACCTCAAAAGTGCTTGTAACCAGAACACTCTCCACCTTTGCTGAGAGGCTCTCCTTCCCTTTCCCTGGAGAGATCTGATCCTTAACCTTACTGTGCTCACTATCAAATGATTAGAAAATGCAACTTGGGCGGTACCTGTGGCTCAGTGAGTAGGGTGCTGGCCCCATATACCAAGGGTGGCAGGTTCAAACCCAGGCCAGGCCAAACTGCAACAGCAACAACAACAACAACAAAAAATAGCCAGGCATTATGGCGGGCGCCTGTAGTCCCACCTACTTGGGTGGCTGAGGCAAGAGAATCGCCTAAGCCTAGGAGTTGGAGGTTGCTGTGGGCTGTGACACCACACACTCTACTGAAGGTGATAAAGTGAGACTCTATCTCTATGAAAGGAAGGAAGGAAGGAAGAAAGGAAGGAAGGAAGGAAGGAAGGAAGGAAGGAAGGAAGGAAGGAAGGAAGGAAGGAAACAAAAAAAAAACACAACTTGGCAAGAATAAGAAGGTTTCCATATCCCAGAGTAAGACAACCAGTAAATTAACATTATGGCATGGAGCTTTCCATGTGTTAAATAGAGAATGTCCTTATTTTGTTCATAGATTATCTACACCCAAATGTAGTTCTCCAAATGTGCTCTGTAAATTTAACACAACAGTGGATTCGGGGTGGTATACACAAGCTCTACCACTTGTTTTCCTCATGCTCTACAGAGTAAATACCTTCTGCCTCATGGACTCCTTGCAGTTTGTGGGAGGGTAGAGGAAGGTAAGGAGGGGGCAGTTAGGGAAAGCATGAGAAGGACAGCTTAGACAGCCTCTCCTTAGCCTATAGAGCCATGTCAACAGCCTTGGGAGTTTCTGCTCTCATTTCACAGGTGAAGAAACTGAGGTGAGGTCACATGCACATCAGTGCAGGTAGAATCAGAAAATCATCCATGCCCTGCAGAGGATTTTCTACCAAAATTCTTTGGGTCTCTTATCATCCCAGAGGGAGACGGGCACATGCATCCAGAAATCCTGGGTGGTCTACTCTGGACCTGTAGGCCACGTTCCCCAACACCAACATGTCCTGGGCTGCCCCAAGTCCCAGTCTCAGACCCTGAATGTTCTCTCCACACCCCACACAGCATCTGGGCCACCCTCAGCCCCCCCACCTCTCCATGATATCCCGCCCACCATGACATCATGCCCCCACAGGTCCCGCCCCATACGTCACTACGTCACAACGCAGACACACACTCCTGTGAAGGCGTGCTTCCCGCCTTGCCACTCTTCAGACTTGAATTCCACCTGAGAAAACCTTCCAGGGTCTTGAGTTCCTTCCAGTCTGTGCACCCTCATTATTCACCTGGACAAAGCCCACAGGACCATTTTGACGGTTAGTGAGATGACCCCTGAAGGGTGATTTCCAGTTGTTTGGTTAAAACGGTTGGCCGTTATACCCAGCCGCCATACATCGCCCCTCCTCCTGTCAGAACAGCCGTGAGATACTGGGCCCAACGGCTGCTGACGCCCCAGCGACACCTAGGCCCTCTAGAGGTGGGAGGTTGAGGGGTAGGCGTAGGGAGCAGATTTCCTGTCCTGTGTTATAGGGGGGTGGGGGGCTAAGCTCCGAGAGCCCATGAACCCGGGTTGTGGAGGAGAGAGTCCTCTTGGAACCCAGGCCCAATACTAACCGCCTGGAAGTGAGGGGCTCTGGGAGACGGCCATTAGTGGCTGCGTGACAGGGAGAGTGGGGGGGGGTTCCTCGTGAGTGGGGGAGCTGGCGAGAGGGAGGACACAGATCAGTTGTTTAAGAACATGTTGCCTCAGGCCACGCCCATATCTTAGTGGGTAGGATGCTGGCCACATACGCAGGCTGGCTGATTTGAACCCCTCGGCGGCTAGCTGAAACAGCAAAAAAAAAAAAAAAAAAAATGGCGGGCGTTGTAACGGGCGCCTGTAGTCCCAGCTACTTGGGACGCTGGGATAAGTGAATTGCTTAAGCCCAGGAGTTTTTTTGTTTTTGTTTTTGTTTTTAGGGACAGAGTCTCACTTTATCACCCTCAGTAGATTGCCGTGGCATCACAGCAACCTCCAACTACAGGCACCCACCACAACCCTGGCTATTTTTTTTTTTTTTCCGCTGTTGCAGTTTGGCCCGGGCCTGGTTGGAACTCGCCACCCTTGGTGTGTGGGGCCAGTGCCCTACCCACAGAGCCACAAGCACCACCAAAGCCAGGAGTTTGAGGTTGCTGTGAGCTATGACACCACAGCACTCTACCCAGGGCAATTGCTTGAGACTCTGTCTCAAAAAATAAATAAATAAATAAATAAGGGAACATGTTGCCTCATTATGCTAGCGCAGCAATTCTAGCTGCTTTGGACCCTATGTCCCCTGGGCAGTTTGGATGAGAGGACTCTGTCCAGAGGGCTGTCTCTTCTTTCCACTCCAATCACTGCATGACAGGGCTTTCTCCAGTGCTGTGGGCACCACAACAGGGTCACTGTGGCCTCTCGGGGCCCAGGCAATAGGTTTCTTCCCGGAACTCAGGCAGATAGCCTGTGCCCACGCCTGGCCTGAGAACCAATGCGTGTTGCAGCAGGAGGTCTGGAGTGGAGGGTGGACATGCCCTGCTCTAGAGGGCCCACACTGCCTCAAATGATGGGACCGGGCTGCAGTGAGGCTGGGGCTCCCACATTGATCCTGGGAGTTACAGCCCTACATGACCTTGATTCCGGGCTTTTCTCAACAGGACCACCACGTGGACCACCCGGATCTGAGTCCATAGACATATACTGGGAACCCCAGCACATAAATCATTAGCACCAGAGGTGAGAAAAATAAAGCATCAAAAACTGTGAGTCTGCACCTAGGAGCAGGTGCTGTTTTATTTGTTTGTTTGATTATTTAGACACAGTCTCACTTTGTTGCCCTCAGTAGATGGCATTCCATTTATTTGTGTCTTTAGTTTATTTCATGAGTGCTATGTAGTTTTCAGTGTTCAACTCTTTTGCCTCCTTAGTTATGTTTATCCCAAAGTATTTTGTTCTTTTTCATAGTATTGTAGATGGGATTTTTTTTTTTTATTTCCTTTTGGGATTGTTCATTGTTAGTGTATAAGAACACAACTGATGTATGCTGTAACTCTACTGAGTTCATTTATTAATTCTAAGAGTTTTTTGGTGGACTCTTTCTGGTTTTCTATGTGGAAGATTATGTAATTTACAAACAGGTAAATATCCTTCCTTTCCAATTTGGATGCTCCTTCTTTCTTTTTTTTGTTTTTTTTTTCACCTAATACCTCTAATACCTCTGGCAAGGATTTCCAGTATTATGTTGAATAAAAGCAACAAGAGAGGAAATCTTTACCATGTTTCTGACCTTAGAGGAAAGGCTTATATATATATATATATATATATATATTTTTTTTTTTTTTTTTTTTTTTTTTTTTTAAGACAGAGCCTCAAGCTATTGCCCTGGGTAGAGTGCTGTGGCATCACAGCTCACAGCAACCTCTAACTCCTGGGCTTAAGTGATTCTCTTGCCTCAGCCTCCCAAGTATCCAGGACCACAGGTGCCCACCACAATGCCCGGCCATTTTTTGGTGGTAGTTGTTATTGTTGTTTGGCAGGCTCAGGCAGGATTCCAACCCACCACCTCTGGTGTATATGGCTGGCACCTTAGCCACTTGAGCTACAGGCGCCAAGCCAGGCTTTTAAATTTTCATAATTAAGTATAATATTAGATGTGGGTTTTATCTATGTGACCTTTTTATGATGAGGTCACTTCCTTCTCCTCCTTCTTCTTTTTTTTTTTTTTTCTGAGACAGAGTCTCACTCAGCTTGTATAGAGTGCTGTGGTACCATAGCTCACCTCAACCTCAAATTCTTGGTCTCAAGAGATCATCCTGCCTTAGTATCCTGAGTCTCTGGGACCACAGGCACCCACCATAATGACAAGTTTTTTTTTCTACTTTTAGTAGTGACAGGGTATCGCTCTTGCTTAGTCTGGTATAGAAATTGTAAGCTCTGGCAACCAACCTGCCTCGGCCTCCCAGAGTGCTAGAATTGCTGGCATGAGCCACTGTGCTTCACTGGTAATTTTCTTCTATTCCTGGTTTGTTTAGTGTATTTTTCATAAAAATGCAGTCAATTTATTGTATATATTTTTTATGTTTATAAAGACAGGGTCTTTTTTTGTTCCTCAAGCTACTCTCACACTCCTGGATGCAAGCAATCCTCCCACTTCACCCTCCTGAGTAGCTGGGATTTCAGGTGCATGACACTACACCTTGCTCAAGTTAATTTTTTTTTTAATAAAAACAATAGATAACTTGTGTACAAAGAGTGAAGCAGAGATGGAGTTTTGCCTATTTTAAAATAAACATTTTAAGAAAATAAGCAATGTTGGGTAGCACCTGTGGCTCAGTGAATAGGGTGCCAGCCCCATATACCAAGGGCGGTGGTTCAAACCCGGCCCCGGCCAAACTGAAACAAAAAATAGCCGGTGTTGTGGCAGGTGCCTGTGGTCCCAGCTACTCGGGAGGCTGAGGGTAGAGAATCACCTTAAGCCCAAGAGTTGGAGGTTGCTGTGAGCTGTGATGCCATGGCACTCCACCGAGGGCGACAAAGTGAGACTCTGTCTCTAAGAAAAAGGAAAGAAAGAAAATAAGCAGTGTTTCTAAGAGAAGTAGGAGATTTCAGAAAACATTTTCAAATCACCCTTAGTTAATAATTGGAATTATCACTCTAGTTCCCTGTTTCTCATGAGAATCTCCAGAGTCTGGAAACATTTACCAACCTAACCACTGATTTCTCATCACCTTTTAGTTAAACACCCTTGGGTAGACTTCACAATGGAAGACAATCAACATCAAATGGTGAGTATCTTTCAACCCTACAGACAAGAAAGTCTTCTGCAGGGACCAAAACACAGGTAAAGAGAAGGAGAATGCATAGAGTGTCCTGCCACTGCTCCCTTCCTTTCCTGGTCTCTTTAGCATGGTGTGTTTCTCCTTCCATCAAATGGCCACTAGCATATAGAAGACCCTTTTTTTCCTCCATCATGCATTACCTGCATGGACCTGTCAGTTCTCCAGATAGACTTCCCAAGCATCCTCCCTATTTTGCCTTCACTTAAATGGCACAGTTTGAGAGAAAGTCGAAGGGACAGACACATAAGACACGGACTCTAGTCCTGGACTCGCTTCCTACTTAGACCCTACCTATTTCCTCTAGAATTTAGAACTCTGGGCATTTCTAAGTGTTATTATTTATTTGTTTGTTTGTTCATTTATTTACTTATTTGGCTTTTGGAGACAAGATTTCACAGAGTCGCCCTGGGGGGAGTACTGTGGTGTCTTCGCTCACAGCAAACTCAGACTCCTGGGCCCCAGTGGTCCTCTTGCCTCAGCCACCTGAGTACCTGGGGCTACAGGTACCCACAACTACACCCAGCTAGTTTTTGTATTTTGTGTAGAAACAGAGTCTCACTCTTGGCTCGGGCTGGTCTGGAACTCCTGAGCTTGGGCAATCCACCTGCCTTGGCCTCCCAGAGTGCTAGGATTACAGGCATTAGCCACCACACCAGGCCATTTGTAATGGTTATTGAAGCATTAACTAACGTCATGCACGTGAAAACTCACTGAAAGCCCTAAAGAACTAAAGAAAATATGTTGTCTTTTAATATGTGACTCTCATACAAAAGGGAATGCCCACAGAATCATTAAGTCATGAGTCTATTTTGAAGGAATTGTCAGGACCAGCGAGTTTGCTAAACAGTGGTGCAGAGCAGCATCAGAACCCTGTGTCCCCTCCTAGAGAAGCAAGTGCCTATGGAGAGCACTCTACAAAAACACCAGGTAAGTGAAAATAATTGGGGAACTTTAGTCTCCCTAGATGCTTTAGAACAGGGGTGGCGAACAAGTTCGACACAAAGAGTCAAAATTTTAAACTGTGAGAGTCAGAGAGCCACACCACGCAGTGACCTGCCAAAACAGACAAACACTCACACAAAAGCATATAATTTTAACAATAATATATTAAACACATAATATAACATGCTCAGTCA
>CAUYPK010073103.1:0-12645 GCA_963574355.1 Loris lydekkerianus | reverse complement strand
GATCATGGGGCATCATACACTAGCTTCACAGACCATTTGACACATTTTCATCACAATAGTTAACATAGCCTTCCTGGCATTTTCCCAGTTACCGTGCCAGGACATTTACATTCCACATTTACTAAGTTTCACATATACCCTTGTAAGATGCCCCACAGGTGTTTGAATCCAGTCTTTCTTTCTGTTCTGCATTGAGTAGTTCATCATTGGGAATCCAGGTGCCTCAGCTACCTGAATTTAAGAGTAAGTTAACACAGAGAATGTTTGAGGATACATTGTAAATACACAATAAACTTGCAAACAAATGAAAAATATTTTAAACTCTTTTTCAGGGAGAACGGGGACTGAAGAACCCCTTGGTACAAGAAGAACTTCTTGGTAAGGGAAAACACCCCCAGAAAAGGGGAAAAACAGAGAAATACACTGAGAAACATGGAATAAAAACAATTTAGCTAGCTTACTTTTTAAAATACTTGTCTGAGAAGTTTCTGCTTTTACGGAAAGCCTAGCCTGTAAGGGATACAGCTCGTAAACACCCCTGCTGGGTCTGTTGGCACTCTGAAGAACAATGGCCATAGCAGAAGCTGAGTGCAAGGCCTGGGAAAGAACATTAACCAGGCCGACCCCTGCTAACAGTCAACAGTCAAAGCAAATACCCATTGTGGTGATGTGAATAATGGCCAGGGCAGAGATTAAGGCAACAGGTTGAGCCCTAAGATGTGGGCAGGAGGGCTTGTACCCTAACTGTGGAGGGAAATGCCTCTTCATGGAGCTAAGGGGAAAATTCCTCTTTGCAACCTGTTCTTCAGAGGAGAACTGACACCACTGCATCTGCTCCACAGAGAAACTAGAGGGTTTAACCTCCCCCCTCCCCAAGGGATCTGTGTGCATGATCATAGACAAGGAGCTGCCCCCACACAAGGCTAAAATTCAAGATTTTTCAAGGCTTCCCAGACCCTTAAGGTTAATTATTATAGATAGAATCAGAACTACCACATGCTTAATCAGAGAAACTGCTTTACCCTCTGGCCTAAATGTGAAAATAAACTTTAATAAAAGCTGAGTGAACAAACATTCAGGGCACTCACTGGAACCCCACAAGCTAGCAGTGGTCCCCTGTGCCCACCTCAAAATTCTCTTCTGTGTGTCCTGTGTCTTTATCTCTTGCCACTTTTAATTTCACTCTTCTCAGGGGACCAACTTTGACTTGCCAACACACTATGAAGTAATATAGCTAGCAATGCTATATATATATATTTTTCTAAATAATAAGCTGAGTTACCAAAGTAAAAATCTCACTAAAGTTAGACAGACATGAGCGAATGCACAAGACCACTGTAACAGAGATAAGAGGTCAAAACTCTGTGCTGAAACCAAGGGTAGAGGTAAAGGTGGAATTTTGATGTGATATAATAAGTAATATATCTTTTATCTCTGTTTCTCATTTCTGAGATAGTTGCTACAACCTTTGTAGATGGGGGAGGTCAGGAAAAGCTTTTGTTTTAACGTTTGGCCCTTGACCACAGTTTCTGACACAAGGCTCCTTAGATCTGAGTGATGGAAATGTCCAACATAGAGACCTTAAATATCTTGGAATTTCCTAAGTGTTTGGTACATGTTTTTTTCTAAAGATGCAACTTTTAGTGGGATTCTGGATGGAAACTTGTTGCCATCAACTATGTTATTAGAGGGTTGGAGATTTCAGCCCTACATCTTGCTTGAATTTTAGGGAGGAAAGAGGTTCAACTAAAGATTGAGTTGATCACTATTGACCAATGATGTAATCTTCATGCCCATGTAACAAAGCCTCCACAAAACCACCAAAGGGCAGGGTTCAGAGAGCTTTCAGACTGCTAAACATGTGAAGATCCCTTGAAAAGTGGTGAACTTGGAGACAGTTTAACAGCTTCATGCCCCTTGCCACATAACTTGCCTGAAACATCTCTTCTTCTATCCAACTGCTCACCTGTATTCTTTTTAGTATCTTTTATTAATGTAATAAGGAAGTAAATATAAGTAAGGTGTGTCCCTGCATTCTGTGAGCCATTCTAACAAAATAGAACCCTAGGAGGGGATTATGAAAACTCCAATTTGTAGCTAATCAGATAGAAGTGCAGGTCACAATTTGGGACTTGAAATTGGCGTCTGAAGTGGAGGTGTGGACTTAGGAGACTGGGCTCTAAACCTGTAGGTCTGATTCTAACTCCAGGTAGATAGCTTTGGAAGTAACTTGATTAATAGGAAAGCCAGTTGGTACCTGCTGGGGTCTCACCCCATGGGCAGGGTCCTTAAATACCTGTGGAGCAGTTGGTGATCAACAGAAGAAAAATAAAGTTTGAAGTATGAGAGACAAAGAGTCAGGACATACAGAATAAAATTTTCAAAGGTGGGAAACACAGGGGGCCATCGCCCATTAGTAGGGTTCTGGTGAATGGACCTGGGTATTTTTTTTTTTTTTTCAGTGTTTTTTTGCTGGGGCTAGGTTTGAATCCACCACCTCTAGTATATGGGGCCAGCACCCTACTCCTTTGAGCAACAGGCACCATGCTCTACTGAGCTTTTACTCAAGGCTTTTTGTCATTAGCCCAGAAGGTAAGCTGAGGAAGGGAACAAAAACATAAGCAGTTTCTCTGAGTAAGCAAGTCAACTCCTTTTGTTTCTATATAATTATTAACTTTAAGGGTCTAAGCAGCCTTGAGAAATCTGAAACCTGAACCTTGTCTGGGGGCAACCTCCTGTCAGTGGTCACACACACACAGGAGAGGGGTGTCAATCCCACTAGTTCACTGTGGATAAAATGCCACTGATTTCAGTCTCCTCTGGAGAATCGGTGGGGAAAGAGAAATGTTCTTCTTGTCTCCAACCCAGAGGCATCTTCCTCTGTTATAATGGTACATAAGCCTTCCTGTCCATATTTCAGGGCTCCAGCTGTTTCCTTCATCTCTGCCCCAGCCAAACACAAATCTCCACTGTGGGTATTTGCTTTCACTGTTGACTGGGCAGAAAACAGCCTAGTTAATGTTTCTTGCCAGGCCTTGCACACAGCTTCCTCTGGGGCCATTCTTTCTTCCCAGTGTTCACAGACTCTGCAGGGGTGTTTGCAAGCTGTATCCCCTACAGGCCAGGCTTCTAGGAAAAGCAGGAACTGCTCAGCTAGGGAATTTAGCAGCAATTTAAAAGTAAATGTGCTAACCTATTTTTATTTCACCTTGCTCAGCTTATTTCTCTGTTTTTCCCTTTTTCTGGGGGTGTTTTCCCTTGCCAAAAATGGGGTCTTCAGGCCTATTCTGCCTGAAGTAACTGCTGAGGAATCACTTGTTACATGGGGAAAATTTCACAACATTTTGGTGATCAGAGGTGAAGTGTTCTGTGCTGTGACAGTGTATTAATGTGAGAGTAGTAAAAATGCTTTTTTCTTCTTTCTCTTTTATCTCCTATGAAGGGGTAAGGAGTTAAGCACTAAGATGAGGTGGTAGAAAGGTCCTGGAAGATGTTAGGGGAGGTGAATCCATGGAATTTGTGAAATCCTTTGAATTCATTTTCAAATGCAAATTTTTTGTCTGAGTTTAAGTCATCTGTGTTTGCTAATAGCCCATGGAAGTTAGGCTCCTACCCTCCCATAAAGACTGAGAGATAAATAACTATCTTTTCTGATGAATAGATTTCAAAGAGATGGCCCTCAGGTCACTGAGAAAGGAATTCTTGGTTTATAAAACTGAGAAGAAGCTTTTTAAATAAATCAAAAAGTAGCTTAACTAAACTTGGGCAAAGTGAGGGAACTTTAAAGCCCATCCTTGTCAGAGTGTTTATTTTCCAAATCTAAAATGAACCAGCATGAAAAATTTAAAAAAGGGAAATAGAGTACAACAAAAAAAGTTTTTTTTTTCAAAAATAGAGCTCAAAATATTGAGTTATAACATTCAGAATTACAAACTGAATTGCCATTTTGCATCTAGTATATGTGTAATTTTTAAAATATCTATCCATATGGAAAATTTGGTGAAGAAAGTCATTTTTCCTAGATGTTTTACATTTATTACACCTTAACAGTGACAAAATAGACCAAGAAATCTCTCATAATTTAATGAAAACATCAATCCCCTTTAATGTAATCATTCTGAGAGGGGGGAAAAAACTAATTATAGGATTAGCATGTAAAAATCTAGCACCTGTAAGATAGAATAGAAATTCAGTTCTAAGATAGCATGGTAAAATGTAGCTTTTAGGTAAGTATTTTTGACATTCATTGAGCATTTAGGTATTTAGAAATCTCTGTCTTTAGGGAAAAAAGAGAAGGGCAGACCCGAGGTCCCCATCTTACCTTAATCCTGTCTGAGATTGCACACACCAGGGAGGAGGCAACATTCTACCAATCTACCCATCAGAACTAAGTATGTCAACTGCAAAAGGATGTAGGAGACTCTAGCCCATGGGCCTAGACACAGGTACAATAGAGTCTTGAAGGTGACCTAGAACCACTTTAAGCCTAATTATAATGTCATTAGCTTAAATCTACAATGAAGTCCACCCTCCCACAATGCGTTCTCAGAGAGGCTCGTGGGAGGTCTGCATGTGCAGTAAGACTCTGGTTCTAAGTGACCTATGCACTAAAGGTGGGTGAGACACAGACAGAATAAAATCGAAGTGCCTGCCTTAACCAATGGCTCTGTGCATTCCTGTCACTGCAATGGAGGCTCATTTGCTGTTTGTCGTGAACATAATCTTGCTCTATTAATCTTCTTGCCCGTAAAGTTACATTTCTAGTCCTCAGTAAACTTTGTTTCATACTTGCCTTGCCTTGGTGGGTCTGGTCTTTTTCAGCCATAAGCACACCAAGAACCAAGGATTCAGACAGTTGCCTGAAATGCCAGCATTTTGGAACACTGACAACTGCCTTGAAACCTGACACATTCATGACTTAAACAATGTAGTAGACCCTTCGTGTACATTTATTAAAATTTGTTCTTCAGAAAATCTCACAGATTCCCCCTATTATCACTGCCAGTTTGCATGCTCCAGAGCATAATATTAGAAGGCACACACTGACACGTTTGGGACCTGGGATGTAAACCAGGAAGATAGGACTTCAGAGCACTTGCTCTTATTCACGCCTTTCAGCATGAGTTAGGATTTGCAGTACTGTAAGAGTTGTGATGAGTATAAACAACTCACTTTGGCTTGAGGACTGAAGAAGGATATTTATTTCCAAAAGGCAGCAAGGTATCACATAATCCTTAGATTTTTTTAGAGTAGTCATGCTTACTTCTCTGTCATTTTCTGCTGAGATGAGACATTTAGAAATATTTTATTGCATGTATTTATTTCATTTTCCTCTTAATGAAATGGTAATGCTTTCTAATTATAGAAAAACTAGAAGCCAACCAAATAATAGAACAGTGCTTTTCTTTCTTTCTTTCTTTTTCTTTTTCTTTTTCTTTTTTTTTTTTTTTTGGCAGTTTTTGGCAGGGGCTGGGTTTGAACCCTCCACCTCTGGCATATGGGGCCGGCGCCCTACTCCTTTGAGCCACAGGCGCTGCTGAGAACAGTGTTTTGTTTGTTTGTTTGTGTTTTGGCTTAAGTAATCATAAGTATAGGAAATTGTGTCTGCCCTCTGGAGTTGAACCTTGTCGAGTTGAGTAGTTCCTGCCTTATCAAGATATTACTTTTCTACCAAGAACAAACCATTAAAATAATTACATAATATATGTATTTTTTGAGCAGAAAAATTACAAGCAGAAGAAGAGTAAGGAAGGGGAACAGGAAATGGAGGCAGGGGAGACCGAGGAGGAGAAAACTGTCAAGATTAACTGCTAATTCCAGATGACCCTGTTCTATTTTACATTTGTGTGAATTCAGTCTTACTGAAGGTTCTGTTTTATCCTATGCCAATTTCAAGTTGGTAATGAACATAATATTCACTATACAATAGCGTACATTATATACATTATTCCATTTATTACATAACATACTAATAAAAGACTATGAAGCAATGATTTACTCAAGCTGAAGGCAGCACAGAGGGAGGGGTGCAGCAACTTCCCCCCACCCTCCAGTGACCTGCTGTAGACCAGACCAGTCTGGGACTGATCATTTGCTCCCTCTTCTCTCTAGGATGGTGAAGGGCCAGGCAGGGATGAGGAGAAACGTAGTCTGCCAATCACTGAACGGGCATGCTTGCCTGGAACGCAGACTAAATTCACCGGGAAAGATTGGCAGCTGCTTGGTCTCGGGTGGGTGTTCCTCACCTGATTAAACAGTTTAGAGAACACGGTTTTAGAGGGTCAATATGAAAATATTTTTCTAATTAGAAATGAATGACAATCTGCCTAATATGGATCAGAGCATAGGAGGGATCCAGAAATGTACCTTGATTGTACAATGTAGTTGCAAAATTTATCTGTAAATGTGGGCTATCCAGAGAGAGGTTCAGAGATATTTGCTCATTTCCCACCCACAACTGGCAAGGTGCTGGAGATGAAGGGCGGAGTCCACACATCACAGAAGCCCTTTTCCTCAGTTGAAACTCCTGGGAGAGATACAACTGAATAGAAATTCAGCAAAATGTTAGCAGTAATTAACAGATAGTGGTGGTATCCTAAATATTCCCAATTTACATGATAATAATGAGGAATTCAGTGAAGCAACTCATCTACAGGACTCCTTTTTGTGAAGAAGAGTTGGAAAAATGAAAGGAACAGTTTTATTCTTGTTATCCAGGTTTTGATTTTACCCAGTCTTATATAAAATGCATACCATATACAATAATCTTTAGGGAATTGCTTGTTATGTGAGGGAAATTTTTTGAACAATAGATCATATAAATTAAGTGACAAAACTTTTCCACAGAATAATCCTTTTTTGAAAGAAGCCCTGGAAAACCAGCACCTCCTCCTCCTGAGACAGATGACCTGTTATGTTCATAATAAAAAGATTCTGAAATTCCTGCAAATAATCTGACTGAAATATTGTTAGCACATATATCCATTCATTATTTCATTGGAACTTATGGTCTTGAAATAGAATTAGTAGTATATCTGCTTTAGACATAGGAATCTTAGCATCATCAATGACTGTGGTTTATTTTTCTTCTTCTGAAAACTGAGTTATTGGACTTTCCTGAATTCTAAGGATATCTGACTCTTGCAAACAAAAGGGCTAGCTAGTGCTTACCACAAACTTGAGGTAAAGATTGAAGGGTATATGTAGGTGAAATAGGCCAGTTAATAAGAATTCTTATCTAAAGATTTCAGCCCATGCTCCCCATCTTAGGTACACACTGTTGACACTGAAATTGTAGAAGTATACTCTTTAATTCCATTTGGAGATTAGACAAAAGAGCTTTATAACTCCTTTTCCCCTCTTACAAATCTTTGGTATGAAAACAGACACACACACACACACACACACTTTCTAACTCTTTATTTACTGCTTTTCACGAGATCTAAGTAATAAATATCCATGAAGAACATAAATCATGTAAGTAAAACTCCTGACACTAAAATAACCTAGCAGAAACATATGCAAGCTGGATAATACTCCCTTTGCTAATAGTAAAAGTGACACAAATACGGGCAGGCTTGTTGACTCATGAGAACTGTATAATTAAGAGAAAAGGACAAAACAGGAGTAAGCTGAATTAAAGGTACAGAGCAGCATTTCATCTTTCCCTTGGCAGAGTTTTCTAATGCTTCCTAGTTTGAAGATCAGTTAAAACCCGTTCTCTGCAATGACATATGAGTATTTGCTAATAAGAACATGCGTATGTACATAAACACACCATTCTTACTTGCATGTGTACACACCATTATGCTGGCGTGACACATACACATTGATTATCTCACCTTCTCATCACAGAAGTGGAGCTGACCAGGCGTTTCTATTGTGCTTCTATTTCCCAGGGGAGGAAGTGGTTACAAAGCGGTCAAAGTAATTTAATCAGTCCCTCAATTACTAGTAAAATGGAGGTGATATTCAAAGCTGAGCTAGAATCATACCAAAATCTTTTATGGGAAAGCTTTCTCTTTTGAATTCAGGTGAAAAGAAAACTTTTCCCCCCAACTCAAATTTTCTTAACTTTCTACTAAACATGTCAGCATAAGTCAACATTCTTCCTTATCCTGATCAACAAAGAAAAATAATCAAAATAAACTTTGTTTAGGGATATTCATACAAAAAATTAGTTATTTGTGTATATTGTGTTATATATATATATAAATAGTTCCAACTTTAATTGATGTGTTTATTTTCTGGAAGTAGGAAAAAAGTTATCTATCTTAGATAGAAGGGTTAGTCTTGTATCAGGAAAATATATCTTGGGATATGAAGTTGTATGGTTTTGGAAACTTAAAAATTCTTTCTTGAATTGCGTTATGTCTGAACTTCATATGAGATATCTTTTCTTCTTGAAGAATTACAAGTCTTCATTCCCCAAGACATTCTCTCTCTTCTGTCACAGGAAAATCCAAATCCAGAAATTGATCTTATGATGTTCAGAGATTTGATATATAAATTTTAAAGATCCAGCAGTGCAAACAGCAGGCACATATGGCTTAAAGAGCAATTCATGCTGAGTCCCAATGAGAGGAATCTTTGATGAGAATAAACAATTTCACTCGACTCTCTCACAGTTCAGCTCTAATTTTATTTCTGGATTTTCTTTCTTCTCCTGTCTTTTAAACTTGAGTGTTCCCTGGTGTTCAGTCTTTGACTCTTTTCTTCTTCTTCTTCTTTTTTTTTTAAATCAAGGAAAGTTTATTATCATTTTTCACAGTTTTGAGCTCTACCAATATTAGACAACGCCCAAATATGGATCATTTTCCTGGGATTCCTTTGAGGACCTGCAAGGCAAACCCTATCACACCAAAGATTGGGAATGTTACACAAATTGCCTAAGGGCATACAACTAGTGGGTAACTAAAACCAAGCTCCAACTCAGATAAACATTGTTTTTCTTTAAAACAGATGAGAAAATGGAGAGCCAGTCAAAGCTTAAAATCAATAGTGCCAGGAGAAGATTTCATTTGATGTTTTTTTTAATCTCCTGTTCAGTTCTTTGTAATTCTTTTTTTTTTTTTTTTTTTTTAAGAGACCAAGTCTTACTTTGTCACCCTGGATAGAGTGCTGTGGTATCACAACTCACAGCATCATCCAGCTCTTGTTACAGGCACCTGCCACAACACCCAGCTACTTTTTTGTTGCAGTTTGGCCAGGGCCGGGTTCTAACCTGCCACCCTTGGTATATGAGGCTGGTGCCCTATCCCTGAAACACAGGTGTCTCCCAGTTCTTTGTAATTCTTCATTTTTATTCTGTACATCACATTTCTCTCAGCAATTAATTGACATCTTATACTTACTGTGTACATAGGATTTAAGATTCAGTACTATCTAATCCAAGTAAACATTTGGAGATCAAAACTAATCTCTTAACAATTTTTAATTAGGTTAATGTTTTTTAAGCACAGTGACTGCCAAATGTTAGAGCTACAATACCTGCTAAAAACAGCCAACCTGTACAATTAAGGCATTCTCTAAATTATTCAAGGTTCTAGTCTAATTTGTGAAAAATGTTGAAACATCATTTTAACTAAAGTTTCCTAATAGTTGCACTGCCTATTTTTCACTTTTACTTCAATGCATTATCTTGGTCTTCTTTAAAAGAAGTTTCTTATGGAAAAACTCACATTGTTGGAAATAAGATTGATTTTATTTATCTATTTTATTTCTTCCTTGGTCAGGACATTCATATTTATGCCTCAGCATTTCCTATTATTCTTCCATAAAAGCCCAAAATAAAAGCATATATGCAGTTATTGCTTGTGATATTGTGCCCAAAAGATTAAACCGAGAAATCTAAGAGGTCCCAAATAACACTGACAAAGATCAGATTTCCCACGTTTGCCTTTGTAAATGATAGTGAAATGTTAAGGTAAAACTGAGACAATAATCCCCCACCAAATACTTGAGGAATGAATATTCTTCTGTAATCAATAGATGACAATATATACTGGTAAAAATGAGTCCTATTAAAAAAATGGTGCTGGGAAAATTGGATAGCACTTGCAAAAGAATAGAACAAGTCTATTCTCTCTTGACATATTCAAACATTAATTACCAACAAAGACTTAAAAGTAAGGCATGAAACCATAAAAATTCTAAAAACAAAACAAAACAAAAAACAAACTTGAACACTTCTAAACATTGGCCTAGGCAAAAAAAAAAAAAAAAATATATATATATATATATATATATATGACTACTACTTCAAAGGTAAAATACAGCAATGGCAAAAATAAATAAATGGGATTTAATTGAAGTAGATTCTGCACAAACAAGGAAATAATCAATCAAGTGAATAGAAAATTTAAAGCATGGAAGAAAAAATTCACAAACTATACACCTGATAGAGGGCTGATATCCAAAAGCTACAAAGATCTCAAATAAATCACCAAGAAAAAAGCAACCCCATCACAAAGTGGGCAAAAGACATAAACCCATGTTTTTTTTTTTTGGGGGGGGGTCACGATTAATGATTTATTTTTTATTTATTTATGTTTTCTTTTCCAGTGAAAAGTTATGTATTTAGAATTAGCCAGCTTGACTTGGTTTAGATGATCCCAATTTTGTTAGCAACATCCAATATATTTTTAAATTAAAATTAATATGAGGGTATAAATTTTTAGGTTACATTGTATTCAGTTATAAGATAAGGTTCAAGTTGTAGTTGAGCTCTTCACCCAGGGAGTGTGCTGAAAACCCTCACATTGTGCACATTAGGTGACATCCCACCAAATGCCCTCCCTGCCTATCACCCGTCTTCCTCCTCCCTTCCATTCTTCCTTCCCTCCCCCTTTGCTAGACCATACTTGTGTTTCATCAGTTTTTAAAAGAAGATAAATGGCCTATGTTCATATGAAAAAATTCTCAACACCTCTAACCATCAGGAAAAAAGGGCAAATTATAACTAAAATGAAAAACCATCTTACCATTATCATAATGGCCTTAATTAAAAAATTAAAACAACTATGGTGTGTGGATGCAGAGAGAAAGGGACATTTATACACTGTTGGTGTGACTGAAAATTAATACAATTTCTGTGGAACATAGTATGGTAAGTCCTTAAGGAAATAAATGTAGACCTATCATTTGATCCAGCAATCCCACCACTGGGTACCTAACCAATGCAAAATAAGTCATTTTATTAAAAAGACACCTGCACCTCAATATTTATCACAGCACAATTCACAAGTGTAAAGATGTGAAACTAACTTAAGAGTCCATCAACTAAAGAAAAGATAAGAAAATGTGGTAGATACATGTCCTGGAGTGCTACTTTTTAGTCATAAAAAGAATGAAATAATGTAATTTTCAGAAATGTGGTTTAATAGAGACAGTTATCCTGAGTATCTGGATGGAAAAGGAATTGAAAAGCAAACACCATAGGTTTTCAGTAATAAGTGAGAGCTGTACACTGGGTACAAAGGGGCACAAAGAAATACAGAAGACATTGGGAACCAAGAAGGGGTTAGAGTGGGAGCGGAGGCATGGCATCTAAGCTTACCTATCTGATACAACAAACATGATTCTGACAACAAACACACCAAAAACCCTGACTTAAGAATTATGCAAAGTATCTATGACAAAGTCAGACCTTGCCTCAATAAATAAACAAATATTTTTATGATAGAGTATTTTGGGGTTTTTTGGAGAAGGAGTATGACTCTGTCACCCTGGGTAGAGTGCCATGGAACCATAGCTCACGGCAACCTCAGACTCCTGGGTTACAGCAATCCTCTTGCCTCAGCATCTTTAGTAGCTTGGACTACAGATGCTCCCCACAATACCTGGCTAATTTTTCTATTTTTAGTGGTGATGGGGTCTTGCTTTTTCTCAGGCTGGTCTAGAACTTCTGAGCTCAATATCCACCCACCTGGGCTCCCAGAGTGCCAGGCAAGAGCCACCACACCCAGCTGAGAAAATTAATTACAGGAATGAGATTCTACTAGGTGACTTTGTGGGGGATTTGTGAAAGCAGAGATTCACTTGGAATTGAAGCAATTCAATGACTGAGCTCCTTACTGCATCTTAACTAAAAGGAGGAAAGAATACAGTTAGGCTGAAGCTGCGGTTGGTAGCGACACTGATCACCTGTACTGGGCGGGAGAGTGCAGGTTTGCGATAACTCCATTCTCTGTCAGTGTTCAGAAACAGTATGAAGTGCTGCTGCTTTTTCTTGATTTTGTTCCATTTTTGTGTCACTTCTTCACCATCTGTAGGATAATATTCAAAATTAAACATATTCTACATCAAGCACACAAAGTGAATTCAGTGTGAGTTTAAAGTGACTTGTTTTTCTTCCAGAGGCTTAGGAAGTCTGGACCCCCCTGGGTTACTCACAGAGATAGGATTTTTTGGAAAATTCCTTAGGCCTATTCTCTAAGGTGGTACTTCCCGTTAAGCCTGAGATCAAAGGGCGTGTAGCCCTTCCTCAGAGATACAGGCCAGAGGGTTGACATATGGTAACAACATATTGTCAGAGGTCTATAGATATTCTGCCCTGAAGAAAGGACACAGTCATTACTTCATACTGGGTAAACTGAGTGAATGCTTGAGAATATTCTATTAACTTTGTTCCCCTGAGGCTACTTC
>CAUYPK010073101.1:0-18557 GCA_963574355.1 Loris lydekkerianus | reverse complement strand
GTAAGGCCTTTCCAGTTTGCAGTCTCAGTGCTGCTTGTACTCACGGTTGCCAGCGTGATTAGGTCGATCGAACACATGCAGCCACTTGCCAGTTTTCCACTGTTTTTGTCCTCCTCCTGGGGTCCAGAAGTCCCTTGCTGGCCCCTTGTATCCTCAAAGGGATGATCATAGGCAGATCCCACTGGCCAGAGATGTCTGGAGTCTTGTCTCCCCAGATTCCCCGTGCCCAGTTGCAGGGAAGCTGTTATTCAGCCACCATCTTTAATCCCCCTATCACTGCTTTCATTCTTGATATTAATTTGTATCTTTTCTTTTTGTCCTGGTCAATTTGGCTAGAACTTTATGAATTTTATTAATGTGTTCAAAGAACAAGCTTTTAATGAGTCTTATCATTAATTTTCTCATGTTTTTTTTTCCTCTGTTCTATTGATTTTCATTTTAATCTTTGCTATTTTCTTTCTTCTACATTCCTTCATTCTTTTTTACTCTTTTTCTAGTTTCATAAAGTCATTTATCAGAGATCTAGTGTAGGTGTTTTGTGCTATAAAATCCCTGTAGGTACTGCTTTGTTGTATCTACAAATTTTAATATGTTGTTTATTCATTTTCATTTAGTGAAAAATATTTAGTAATTTACATTTTAATATTTTCATTGAACTGTTGTTTATTTAGAAGCATGTGATTAAGATCCCACATATTTTGAGATTTTCCAGATATACTTGTGTTATTGATTGCTACTATACTCTTTGTGATCAGAACATTCTTTATGTGATTTTATTTCTTTTAAGTTTACTGAAACTTGTTTTATGTTTCAGAATATTATCATAGTAAATATTATAGAAACACTTAAACCTAATATACATTCATTCTACTGTTTTTTCATGAAATGATCTTTAAAACTCAAATAAAACTAGTTTTTATTATCATAGAAGTCTTTAGAATCTTTACTGATTTTTCTGGTTACTTGTCTTATCAGTTATTTGAGAATAATATCAAAATTAATTTTAATTATGGATTTTTCTGTTTCTTTTTTCAGTTCTATCAGTTTTTGCTTTGTGCATTTTGAAACTCAGTTACTAGACATATAAATTTTTATGATTGTTACATCTTGTTGATGAATTGTCTGCATTATCCATATGAAGTGACTGTCTTTATTCCTAGTAATATTTTTTCTCTGAAGATTACTTTGTTAAATATCAATATAATCACTCCAAATTTTTTGTTTTATTGTGGTTTGTTTTGGGTTTTATGATATTTTGGGTAGGATTTGCAATGTCTTTTTCTACTGATTTACTTTTAATCTCCATGTATCTTTGTATTTAAAGAAATTTTATCATAGGCAGCATAGAATTGGTCTAACCCTTCCCCCCAAATATGGAATATCATGCCTTCTAATTGTAGTGTTTAAACCATTTACATTTTGTGTAATTATTGACACCTTTGGGTTATATTTATATTTAGCGTATTTTTATTTTCTGTTTTTCCCAATTTTTTTATTATCTCTCTTTTATTCTGCCTTCCTTTGCATTTATTAAATATTTTAATTGATTTCTGTATTATGTCCTTTGTTGGCTTATTAGCTATTCTTATTTATTTTAGTGTCACTTTCAGGTTCATATTATACATCTTTAGTTATTACAGTCTACTTTTAAGTAACATCACACAACTTCACATTTAGTAAAAGAACCTTACAAGTGTGAAAACCCACAAATTTGCTGGGTCACTATAATCATAGGATTCTTTCTGTCCTCTTAAATTATAAAATATTTCTTAATATTCCTCTGATAAATAATTATATAGTCCTGTTAGGTCTGTTTGGGTGTTCCCCGGTCCCTGAGTTCCCAACATCAAGAATGAGTACTGGTAGCATGGCGAGCCAATGATGGAGGGAATTACAGTTACAAAGCAACCACACACACATCATTTATTGCAAAGCAAAAGTATGTATCTAAAGGAGAGACAGGTCATTCTCTATGAACGGAGAAAGACCCCAAGTCTGAATACACACTGTCTTTTACAAGCTCCCTAGTTTGTCCTACCTTTCTCCTGGCAGGATAGGTTTCCATTTCCCACCCTTGGGGTGATTGACAGATCCCCACCCTTGGGGATACAGATTACATGGCAGGTTACATAGCAGGTTAAGTTATGTAACAGTTTGCTTACTATTCATGTGTGCCCTAGCATCCTTCAGGAAACCTCCACCCATGCTATGCTAGTTAGATGCCCAGGTCAGTTAAAGATCCAGGAGCTCTTTACTTTTATGTTTCCACATCTGAACAGCTCCTAGCTCCAATTTGGTTTCTAACCAGAATTCAGTTCCTACTCTCTACTCTTAGCCACTTCCTTGCCACCTTTTACTCTATACCAGACCTAACAGGTCTACATGATATTTCTTATTTTGAATTTTTTAACTCTCTTTTGTTATTTAATGCCAACATTATGATTCAACAAGTGTATCATTAGTAAACACTTTGAGAATATCTTATCTCTAAAATTAATTATAAGCTGCTTAAGAACAGAAGCACACTCATTTAATTCCTATGCCCCAGAAATTCTAGCCCAGTGCTAGCCACAGAGCAGAGTAACAGACTATTAATGAATAAAATGTCAAAGTTTTTTTGAATTATTACATCGATTTAGCTAGAACAAAAGTGGAGACATTAGACCAAATTGTCCCCTCAGCTCTCTTAAAAGGAAATGACCTATGTTCTTGATACAAATATGTTTTCTACTCACAATTTGCTGTGGAATGTATTTTTAATAGAAATAAATTTTATTTAGAAAAGGTTATAGCTAAAGTGTGTATGTGTAAGAATACTTCCTGTATGGAAGAGAGAGAAAATGTGTGTGTGGGTATGGGTGTGTGTGTGTGGGTGTGTATTATGGTGCATGGGTATTATTTTAACTATAACATACATGGGATTGTCTGCATGACCTAGCCTGGCAACTTAATCATGATTTGCAAACCAGACTACGCCTTTCTGAAATACAGCAATGTATGCAAATGTGTAAATGTGTGCCTATATTGAATTTATAAAAACTGAAAGGGATTAATTTGGTATTTAAATCTGTACAGTATATCTTCCCAGAAACTAAGTATAAGACAGACAATCATATGTCTCAAGTGATATGCTTGTGAAAGCAGAAGTCTTGAACATCTGATGTGTCAAGAATTTCTCCTAGCACAATGATGCTGAATATTCCTGAACTTTTTCTTGCTAAACCTAGTCTAACTATTTCTTTATCACATATACTACTTTGGACATGTGTTTACAAGCTATAGCCTGATGGTCAAATCTAGCCCATTACCTGTTTTTGTAAATAAAAACATAATGTCACATTTGTTTGTTTATTATCTGTGGCTTTTTTTGTGCTACAGTGACAGAGTTGAATAATTGTGACAGAGACTGTATGGCTAACAAAGGCTAAGATATTCATTATCTGGCCTTTTAGAGGAAGTTTCAATATCTGGTTTAGAATACAAACTACATGTATAAATCCAAATCCACTTTAGTTACAATAAACTTTTTAGAAATACAGGTGACCCAAGAGGACATCTCATCCATAACTTCGCCAATGAAGAAGATATGACTCAAAGTGAAAAGGGTGTCCCAAGGTCATATAGGGAAATATAATGCAGTGGGTAGGTAGATAGAGAGCTTGAGTTCAGTTGGAATCTGGAACTTGGATCCCAACTCTGCCATCAGCAAGTTATTTCCTCTGTACCTCAGTTTCCATGCTGGTGAAAGGTCCTAAGAGTAGGATCTTCCTCCCAGGGTTACAGTGTAATACATGTGTTTCTAAAAACTTATTTAAGCACTCTCTCAAGTATTGCTCTTGATATAATTATTTGCTATTATGAGGCTAGTTGATGGTAGCACAGTCTGAAACGCAGCCCTTCTGATGTCAGCCCTCTTTCAATTCTGTTCTTGGTTTAGTCATTCAGTACACCATCATCAGACTTTCATCAGACACTATTATGTATGGTTCTAATATTTACCCTTATTCAGACTTCTGGGGAGTTATAGATTATATTTTTTATTTATTATTTTCCTTATTAGTTATAAAATGACAGAAAATAAAGTCTTTTATAATCCAAGGTTAGACTTTTATAGTTTATCTGATTTACCCATTTCTTTTCTCTTTTGAAAGACTAATTTTTTATGTTCTATATTTAATGATGTAAGATCACTAAAGATCACTACAGATCAATGTATAGTGCATTAGCAAGGTATTTTTTATTTGTTTTATATTCTCCAATGATAAGTAAAAAAAAAATTTTATTCTATATGACATAAAATTTTACTAACATGTTCTTTGTAGCAAAATTGACTTACTTCCTTTTTCCTGCACAGTATAAAGGGAAAAAATTATTACTTATGTAGGTGCCAAGATATTTACTTACCTGATGAGTTTAAGTAGGGTCAGAGGAGTTAACCTCACATAAACTCTGAATTTTCGGCCCTAGCAGTATTTTAGCTTTTAAAATTGGTTAACTTTTTTGGCATGTTTCCCACCCTATATTCTACTGTTGGCTACAGGCCACCATGAAATATTAAGTGCCATGGAAATAATTGGACTTTCAGGTTTGCTAATAGAGTGCATTTGAGACACATGGGGGAAGACTGTCATTAAAATGTTGGCTGTTAAGTTTGATCATCTATACCCAGGATTTAAACATTGAACCACTATCATCAGAATATGTGTCAGCTGTTCTTTTTTGATAGCATATTTATTTAGCCTTTTCCTAAAATGCCAAAGTTTTATCTTTTTAGAGCATCTTTAAAATATAGTCCTTTCTTTTATAGCATATAATATAATCAAATTCAGTTTCAATAGAAATAATCAGATAACAAAAACCAAATGTTTTTTGGTCAAGTTAGTAATATCTCCATAGCTGCCTAAATTTTTCCTTTTATTTTCCTCAGAGTAAATTTCTCTAATTAATATTTGCTTATTAAAATGAAATCACAGATTTAAAAACTTTTTTATTATTTTAGAATATTATGTGGATACAAATGTTTTGGTTACATTAATTGTTTTTGTCCCATTTGAGTCAAAGTTGTGGGCATGTCCATCACCCACAGAGTATGCACTGTGCCCAGTAGATACGAATTTACCCTTCCATATATGCATGTAAGTGTTAATTGATTAGTTCAGATTTGAGCTTTAGTATGTGGTGTTTGTATTTCCATTCTTGTGATACTTCACTTAAATAAAAATGGTTTCCTGTTCCATCCACATTGTGACAACAGGTATTAGTTCACCATTTGTCATGGCTAAGTAGTACTCCCTTGTATACATCTACCACATTTTGTTAATCCACTCATGCATTGATGGGCCCTTGGGTTGTTTTCATAGCTCTGCAATTGTAAATTGTGCTGGGATAAACATTCCGGTACAGGTGTCATTTTTATAAAATGTCTTTTTTCTCTTTGGGTAAATACTCAGTAGTGGGATTACTGGATGAAATGGTACATCTACTTTTAGTTCTTTGAGGAATCTCCTTACTACTTTCCATAGAGATTGTACCAGTTGCAGTCCCACCAAGAGTGTATGAGTATTCCTACCTCTCCGCATCCACAGCAACATTTGTTGTTTTGGGACTTTTTCTTTTTTTGTGAGATAGAGTCTTACTCTATTGCCCCAGACTAGATGCCCAGTGGTGTCATAGCTCCCAGCAACCCAAACTCTTGTGCTAAAGAGATCCTCTTGCCTCAGGCTCCCACATTTTGGGACTTTTTGATAAACATCTTTCTCACTAAATTTAAGTGATAGCTCATTGCAGTTTTGATTTACATTCCCTGATGATTAAAGATGTTGAGCATTTTTTCAGATGTTTTTGACCCTTAGTCTATCTTTTGAAAAGTTTTTGTTCATGTCTTGTGCCTACTTTTTAATGGTTTGTTTTTACTGATTTGCTTGAGATCTTTGTGGATTCTGGTTATCAGCCTCTTTATTGGATGGATAGCATCCAAATATTTTATCTATTCAGTCCAATGACTCTTTCCTGGACTGTGCAGAAGCTTTTTAATTTGATCAAGTTTCATTTATTTATTTTTGTTGTTGCTATGATTTGGGGTCTTCATAAATTCTTTGCCTACACTGATATCTATAAGTGTTTTTCCAACTTTTTCTTCTAGAATTCTTAGTTTCATGTCTGAAGTTTAAGTCCATTATCCATCATGAATTAATTTTTGTCAGTATTGAGAGAGGTGTGGATCCCGTTTCAATCTTCCACATGTAGCTAGCTGATTTTCTCAATACCATTTATTGAATAAGGATTATTTCCCCCAGTGCATGTTTTTGTCTGCGTTGTCAAAAATCAGATGGCAATATGAGGATGGCTTTATATCTAGGCTCTCTGTTCTGATCCCTTGGTTTATGTTTCTGTTTTTGTGCCAGTACCATAGTGTATTGCTTAAAATAGATGATAGATATGGCAGAGACTAATGAATGTTCACCACTTTCTTCTTCCTGAGATAACTATATTTAAAGAATATATCACATTTTATGTTTTCAACAAATGTTACTAGATATATATATTTATTAGAAGTGAAATGACATGCTCAAAAATAATTTTTTTCAAATTAACATAAGAGTAGATACAATTGAGTTACATTGTTTGCATTTGTGAGACAGCATCCCAGTTGTAGTTGAGTCCTTCACCCAGGTGGTCTTAAATACCAACTTGTCTTTGTTCTTCTACCATTACCTCATTTGCCAATAATACACATCTTTAAAACTTTCTAAGCTGTGGTTTATGCTGAATTGAAACATCACATCCTTCAAAATGACTTCATGCAGGATTATAAAATTCTCCTCAAATGGTATTTGAATGGAACTCTATAAAAGAAGTGAAGGTGAAGAGGTTCACATTCAAAATAAAGGACAAGTAAAACCTTCAGCAAATCCAGAGTAAGAATCTATTCACGAGAGTTAGAAGGAACACTGCTAAATTTCTCTAATGAAGTAATTATTTCAAGCTGTGTTTCTTAAGGAATTATTTAGTAATTAAGTTTATGAGTCCTTAATGAGAGCAAAGCTGAAATAAAGCACAGTATAGAATTCTCCTGACTATTATAAAACAGCCTTGGAGAGCAGACGAAGGGAGATAACCTTGAAAGGCCCCAATCCATACTATGTTTTACTTTGTGAGAAGAACTTGACAATAGGTTTAATGCTGTTTTAGAATGCTCTCTGGCTGCTGTGTAGGGAATTTGTTATAAGTCCCCCTTCTCCATCACCCACCCACCTCCTTTATATTTGCCATTAATTTTCCTTAGGGAACCATTTGATTTGATTTTTTCTGTTTTTCTTCCAACACATATCTATTCTATATTCCATGGCCTAGAGCTTATACAACTTTAATCTCCTCCAACTTTAATCATTACATAGTGCAGTGAAGAAAAATGGGACAGAATGTCAATAAATGTGTATTTCAGTCTTGGAACCATGAAAAACCTTTCCCTGTCATGTCAGCATCTGAATGTAGCCCTCAATTTCTTCTGGTGCAAAAGAAGTTTTACAGACCCACATGACCTCTTGGGATCATCCTAGTCTAACCATTGATTGCAATGGCCTGTGCCATGGCACTGAAGTTTGATCCATAATGAGGCACAGGTGGCTGACAAGTTTCAGGTGATCTTCCCAGATTTGACTGGCATTTTCAAAATAGCCTTTTCAAATGACACCATCAAGGATTACAAGCATACTGGGTACTAAAATATAAATTACTTTTGCCTTCCTCATTAAAAGGATATTTTAGTAAGAATTATAGGTGATGTGAAATACTTTTTTTAATTTGGCCATCATCAGTGGAAACTTATTGCATAAACACACACATTCCAGTTTAAATAAGAAAACATTATTTTAAGATAATTTCTGAGAATGCGATAGTCCCAAGCTACTCTTTTTCTACAGATATATTAGTGAAACTAATTTGAGAACTTTGAATCTGGTCTGCAATGACAATTAATGAGTACTGAATGTATATTTGGCGCTTCAAAAATAATACCCAGGTATTAAGACTGTCCTCAAGCAGTTTGCCTTTGGACAGCAACAACAATAAAAACTGTTGCCCATTAGAATCTTTTATATTGAGAATCCATTATGAGTGAAATTTTATTATGTAGCTTCATCCTACCCTCATTCTGTTTAATTTCAGTTTAAACAAAATTCCCACTCAATGGTAAAATCACTTTTAATGTAGAGGTAGGGAGGAGAGTAATTCTTTACTTGAACACTGCAAGGCAAGACTTGAAACCATTACATTAACTTTGGCAGTAAGTTGAGTTTTAACAATATTAAGTTCTCAGGAAAATAGTAGAAAATGCCATCTGTCTTGATTATTTTGTTTTAGCAAAATTGATAATACAGTTAAGTATAGAAAATTAGGAGAAACTATAATGTTTGGATTCATAAAATTTGTATTAAATAGTGCTTAGTGGAAAATGTTACTAATTACGTGTAATAATTCAGCCTTTTAAAATATTGAATATTTGAAATTGACTAAGAAATTTTAAATTCTGTACTTTAAAAGAAGGGAAACCTCAAGAGTAGTACTTTTATGTACATTTGGCAGAAATGCAAAGTGCTGAAAAGCAGTCTGGCAACATCTATTACAGTTAAAACTCATTTGCCTTTAGACTCAGCAATTCTTTCTACAGGAGTTGATTCCCACACAAATGAAGGTACTTGTACAGAAGACACAGGACATTTTCAGCCAGTATGCGGCAGCGCACTGATGTGCAGTGAGAGGGTCGAAGGTGTGCTGCAAAAATTTTTAAAGATCATTATTTTCGAAAGAAGTTCAAAGCACAGTAAGTATATTCTTTTTGTTACTCTTTTTTTTTTTTTATCAACACAACTTAAATGTGTGTTGTGAAAGTTGGACTATAGGTTTACATGTGCTCTGAGATGAAAAAGGTTGAAAAACACTGGCAGAAGATATTTATGGCAGCGTTGTTAGTAATAGTGAAAAACTGAAAACAAAGTGGATTCCCAGTAATAGGGGAAGGGCTGACCAAATTATGGTGCAACCCTTAAAGTGAATGAGCTAAGAATTTTTTCCACAAACCTGAAGGATTTCTAGCAGGGTGTCCAACCTGTGGTCCATGGGCCCATGCTGATTTTGTGAGGATTTTTTTAGCTCATCTGTGGTCTTAGTTGGATATCACAAAAAGTACGCACGGAACTATTTTTTTTTTTTTTTTTTTTTTTTTTTTTGGCTAATCAGCTCCCCTTAATGTTGTGTATTTAATGTGTAGACCAAGACAAATCTTATTCTAACATGCAGCAGAAAAGACAAAAGGTTAGACAACCCTAAGTATTCTTGAATGCAAAAAGCAAGAAAATCAAACGTGTATATATGAGCTTATTTTTCATTCAACAAAATGTGTATGTGTCTACATGTAGGCGTGTACATATCAGTAAATTGTTATATGAGCACAAAGAAAAAAAAACTACAAACTAAGTTGTTAGCATAAGTGTGGTGGAGGATGCAGAGATTCTGATATTCAAGGGAAGGAACACAGAAAATGTATGAAAAAGTAAAAGTCTCATGCAGTGGCGTAACATCAACAAACAGAAAACTCATGGCATCAATTTATTGTCTCTTTAATCACAGAAACTCTTGCAACTTTTTAATTTTTTTGAATGTCAGATTAATGTGAGGGTACAATCAGGTTGCAATGTTTGCATTTGTTAGGTAAAGTCCTGGTTGTAGTTGTGTCCCTAACCCAGGTGTGCCATATACCCTCACATGGTGCCCATTACGCAGGAGCACACCCATCCTCCCGCTTCCCTCTTCCCCTCTCCCCCTTGCAACTTTTTGAGCTTTAAAAGTTCCTCTTAACTGACTGAGGTGCAAGTCACTGAGAAGTATCTTGAGAATTTTTTCTTTTTTTTTTTTTTTAAAGACAAGAAGATCTCACTAGATCACCTAGGCTGTTCTTAAACTCCTGGCCTTGAGGGATCTTCCAACTCAGAGTAGCTGCAACGACAGCAATGGCTTAACAAATCTTAGCCTTTGGAATACACTAATAAAAATTAAGGCAAATGAAGAAAGTGTGGGGAGGTGGGAGATGAAAGTAACATGGTATGACTAAAAAGAAAGACCACTGATATCTTCAGGTGAATAAGCCAATTTAACTTTATAATTTATTTTTTATTTTTTATTGTTAAATCATAGCTGTGTACTTTAGTGCAATCAAGGGGTACAATGTGCTGGTTTCATATACAATCTGAAATATTCTCATCAAACTGTTCAACGTAGCCTTCATGGCATTTTCTTAGTAATAACTTTATAATATTATACACAATTGCTTTCAAAGAATAAAAAAATAGAGTTGCTAAAATAATTTCAATGAATAGCAGAGTGTAGTTAGCATGTTTTTTAAATGAAAAACTTCTAAATACCTTGAATATTCAGTGGGAAAGTGACAGTTTAGTTTACTTTAGAGGACCATTCATTTCAAGAATCCTGGGTCTTCTGAGCAGGTCACTAGATTCTTTTGTGCCTAAGATTGCCTAAGCGATTTGGAAGAGACAAGGAAGAGAAGACTACAATTGATGACTGTGTGTACAAGTGTCTGGATTTAGGGACTTGGGTAGTAAAGGTTGGCCAAGACCAGTGCAGAGTACTCTTACTGTGGCAGGGGAAGGAAGACAAAATGCTGCTCAAGTTTCCGTAGACTCTCAAGAGGACAGGGAAATTGCTTTTGAGTGAGTCTTAACACGGGAAGCAGGAGTGTGTCACACAAGAGCTCCTCAGCCTGAGCCTGATGGATGTGACCTAACCTCCTAAAAGAGTATGGCTGCTTTGGGCAGAACAAAAATGTTTTATCACTAAGAAACCCACTTATCTAAGGTTGATTGAAATCATTCTGTTGGAGTGGAAGGAGCTATGGCTCCCAGGGGATAAGTCAGAGCTGGGATGGTAACACATCGGTCAATAATTAGGAACAACTGGAGAGGAGCCATAAACTGCTACGGGGGCGTAGACGGTATGGGGAGTACTCAATTGATGTTGGAAGTCTTGGAAAAGGTTGCTGCTGTGTTTTTCCGTTTGTTTATTGATGTTTGTTTTTTCCTTTGAATTTTTCTAGTCTCCCAAGAGGAGTTGGAGGAACTAAAATTTCTTAAACTGTGAATCTGGCACTAAGTGCTTCTACGATAGCAATTTAGGCCATTGATTTTCCTTATGGCTTGTGTTTAATGGAAGTAATCCTTCTGTATTCATTTATTAATTTGTTCAACAAATATGTTTTAAGCTTGTCAAATGACAGGTTTTACTTCATGTAAACCCAGCAGGTGAATTGGCTATATATCTACCCATACTCCCGCAATAGGTGTCCGCAAAGAAAGTGCCTCTAAATTACAAAGAAATAGGGGCTGGCCTGGTGACATAACTTGTCCCTTAAGGGCATTAATTAAACCCTTTAATGCAGTGCTCTTGCATCCTGTAGTGTTGGGGGTGGGGGGAAAGAATGAATGGTGGAAAAAGGCAAATGAAGAGCATAGCTAGCATGTTACTTAAATGAAAAACTTCTAAGTATCTTGAATATACATAGCTTCCAGCAAAAAGTAAAACAAAACAAAACACCACCATGAACAACAACAAGAACAACAACAACAAAAAAAAAAAAACAGAAAGGGCAATTCCCTCCTGGCTGACAGTAACTGGAAACGGCAGTTCTTGTTTTGGAGTTCCATCCACGTGAAAAATTACAGGGATAAAATAGTGACTTAAAGCAGCAAAAGTAAGGTACCCTTCAATTGGCTTCTTAGTTTTTCTTTTTCAGATTAATACCATGTCTGAACTACTAAGCATACTTTTTGTGGGGATGATTGGTCTTCACAGTGAAACATAATCCACTAATCTACAATTTTCAATAAAGACTCTAAAAGAAATCAAATCACCAGAGGAAACATGACCAGTTCTGCAGCATTCCGTGAACTTCACAGGGATCTTCCAAGTTAGCACCCACCCCCTCCTTCCCTGGGATGACACCTGCCTCCTTGTTTCCTTCAAGGAAAACAAAAGAAACACTATGCTTTCATCTTCCAAACTTGGGCTACAGAAATTTCTTTCTCATCCCAGGAGCAGCTACTGACCTCTTCACCCTAACAATTTTGTGAGCTCACTGAGGAAGGAAATAAATAAAATTCCCATTCACCAGGGCTGACTCTTAACTGGGATGGGATGTAGAATGTGGGGAATGCAAGGGTCCTCTGGGGGTCTTTTTCCTGGAGCTTCTGAACCAGGAAAGTGTTGAGGTTTTATTTCCTGGTTTTCAGGGCACCAGAAAAAATGTTGTGGGCTGGGGATCTCCATTCCCTGACCCAGTCCCCCTGGTTCAATGACTTGGCTGAGCTAGAAAATTCAACTGAGGCATGGCAGTGATTGAAAGCAAAGATGAATGGAAACAGAAAATGAAACTGGAGCCACACAGGCAGTGTGACTAGAGGGCAAAGTAACCCACACAAGTTTCAGTGTAACAAAGAGGAATTTTAATTAAAAACAAAGACAGTTTAGAGCACTTCTAAAGAATTGGAAGTGAGTCCCTCTCTAGATGGGGAAGAGGTGAGAGAGACACAGCCAAGGGCAATGTGGGAATATAAATACCTCTTCTCAGTGAGAAATGGTTGTCTTTCACTGGTCTCCCTGCACTGCCAGGCGTTATCGCCTTCTTCTGCTGGTTGAGTGGTGAATGGTCCTATGGGCCCTCCACACTTCCCTGTTCTGCAGGCCAGGCTTTCCTCCTGTCCCTCTGGAAGCTTCTTCCTTGGTGGCACTTCTCAAGTCCATGTTTTCAGAAAGTCCTCAGCCTTTGATTTCTGCCACATTTGTGTTCACTAGCGCTTCATACCTGATGGCTGCACCAGAGATAGCTTTTGCTTTTGGTCTACCTTTCTGTGTCTACTCAGGGCCTACCTCCAACCCTGGCTTATCTGTCACTTCAGTCCCTTCATCCCATCTCGTGTAAATTGATCATGATCTTTGTCCTTCCAATATTCCCAATTCCCAACTTCAGTTCTCAATGCTATTATGAATAAAATGTATGACTTTTTTTTTTTTTTTTTTTTACCAATTTACTATTATTTTGACATGATTTTGGGAAGAGGAAGATAATGTGACAAGAAGGTAAGTTGTACACAGAACAGGTGGTGGTCAGTTGTGGAGGTCAGGCAGGAGTGAAGGTCAAAAGATGAAATAAATGAAGAGGCTACTGCAGTCGAATAAGCCAAAAGATTTTGCTTCTATGTTTTTATTGGAAACAAGTTTGGAAACAAGTTTTTCTTGTAATATCTCAAAGGAAAATAGGAATTGTGATAAGTAAAATACTAAAAAGCTAGAGTAATTTCATAATTTACCAAAACCTTTGTAACAGTGAGTATGCCATATTTTTTATTGCTAAATTTGCATCTGTGTCTTAGCTACGATTGTTCCTGTCTTGCTCATTGTAGGCTGAGAGAGCTTCAGTTTTCTTTTAGTTTAATGAAACCACCCCTCCTCTTCCACTGAAAATGTTACTGTTGATGCTATTCAAAGTATATATTTTTAATACCTCAGTTTATATAATTCTCTCAAACTTATTCTGTTTTAAAAGGATTTTCTTTCACAGTTACATAAATTCCTGCAATTAACACCAAAAATCAGTGAAATTGAAAAGGAAAGTAAAATGTAAGCTGAAAATTTCAGAACTTGAGCTTGGAAAAATGTGAACTTACGTAGGGCCCAGCAGGAAACATTGTCAAAAGGCTTCATATTCAATCAGATGCTGAACCCTACCTCTAACAGCCACTTGTAAAAGCATATGACTCTTTCTTTTGGCTATTTAGTCCAATTTCATTATTCTCACCATAGGTGTTTGAAGAAGAATGGAAAAGCTCAAACTAATGAGTTTTCGTAGAGTTGTAAATCTGTACAATGGCCAAAAGCTATTGCAATGTTGTTTTCTGCAGCAGCACAGACCACTTTTCCTCTGGGCAGTCACTGCTTGAAATAATTACTGACATTAATGATGCAAGCTCCTGAATTTAATAGATGTAGGTTTATGTTGCCATCCATCACTGTGAGACATCTTCTATCTTCTCTGCTATTATCGAAAGTTTCTTTAAATGTTTTAAAATATTTTATTGACCCAGTGATGAATTTTAACTATGAGCAACTACCAAGCAAAAATTCCACCTCTCTGAGTTTTATGTATATTCTGTTATATTTTTTCAACCAAAACTTGAGAACAATGGATGCTCATAAGCTCTACACAATATATCATCTTAATCTCTCATGTGTCAGATGATTTTATAACACATATTAATGCTGAATAAAGGCGTTGGTTTGATAGGTTTCTTAAAAGGTAGACATTTACATAACTTTGTTACATAACTGTTCGTGATTTGACTTCCCCCCTCTTCTGCTGCTCATGTACTGTATAAGGAAGACGGATTTTCCTGAAAATTACTAGGGAAGTATGAGTCAGGAGCAGCTTCTATTTTCACAGCTCTGGACCTCCCTCTTCTGTGCTTATTATAAAGTGTTCAAAAATATGACCTTTACAAATTGTGTCTCCTCTACTCTCCTTCCTCACTTTTTATTTGTTTCTTAGCTACTATTGTCCGTGTCTTGCTCATTCTAGGCTGAGAGAGTTTCAGTTGGTTAGTTTTTTAAATATTTATAAGGCACATATCTCTCCAGCACCACCTGAATCTTGTGTCCCCTCACTCTAACCTAAGTTCTCTCTAGTTTGTATACTCTTCTCAGGTTGACCTGCTACCTATGTTGAGTAGGACTTCGCTGCAGAGATGAGTACCTGCCAACAATTCAGTGTCTGTGATTCTTGAAGTTGGTTTTGTTTTTCCTTTGCTTCTGTCACTGGGCATTTTGCTGACAACACAGATCTTGTTGCTGTTGATATTTGACCACATGTATTTTGGGATCCATGGGAATAACATGTCATTTAATTGTTGTAAATGTTGTCTGGGGATTTATTTTCTTTCCCTATCTTATTTTCTTTGATTTTACTGGGGAGGGACTTGAGGAATTTATGTAAATAAATTACCTGCTGAAGCTACAGTCTTGCTCCAGATTCCCTTTCTATGACTTCTTGATTGTGTTATTTTTTTTAATTAAAATATATTAAAGATTAAATAAAATGTGGCAATAATCATCAGACTGTTAGGAATTCAAAAAGGGGGATCAACTAAATAAATGACAAGAAAATAATCTCTCTTATGCCTTTCTTGCAGTTATATAACTTTTTCTTTCTTTCTTTCTTTCTTTTTTTTTTCTTTTTTCTTTTTTTTTTTTTTGAGACAGAGTCTCAAGCTGTCACCCTTAGTAGAATGCCGTGGCGTTTTAGCTCACAGCAACCTCCTACTCAAGCTCAAGTGATCCTCTGGCCTCGGTTTTTCAATTTTTAGTAGAAACATGGTCTCCCTTTTGCTCAGGCTGGTCTTGAACTTATGAGCTCATGCAATCCACCCACCTTGGCCTCCCAGAGTGCTAGGATTACACCTGTGAGCCACCATGCCCAGCCAGTCTTCTCAATTGTGTTTTGCTAAATATAATTTTTCTAGAAATTCTCCTGTTGATGTTTTTTAGTTCATTTTGCTGAGAAATAAACATATATATAGAAAAGTAAACAGAACAGTACAGCTTGTGAATTTTCAAAAAACAAAATACCACGTGCTAACAACCAGTTCAAGAAATACAATTAGTATTCTTAATGTCCTTTATGACTTCCTCATTAACTCCTGGATGAATTTGAAGTATGCTATTTAATTTCCATATTATTTGCAGATTTTCCAGATATCTTTATGCTATTGATTTCTAGTTTAATTCCTTTATGATCAATGTATATCTTTTATATGCTATTAATCATTTAAAATATGTCAGGCCTTTTTTAAAGCCTAGCATATGGGCTGTCTTTGTTGGTTGATGTACAATCTAAGATCACATGTTCTAATACTGCTCAGTCTCGTATCCTACATGCATTAATTGGGTCAAGTTGGTGCATAGTCTTGCTCATGTCTGTTATCTACTGATTTTCTATTTACTTGTTCCATCAATTATTAATATAAGGTGATAAAATCTACAAATTAATGGTAATTGTCTATTTCTACTTTTAATTCTGTCAGTTTTGTTTCATTCATTTTGAAACTCCACTGTTAAATACATAGATGAATATACATTTAGGATTTTAAAGATTTCTTGGTGAATTAGGCCCATTATGAGTATGTACTATCCCCTTATTCCTGGTAATATCCTGTATCCTTAAGTCTACTTTGTCTTCTATTAATATAAATACACTAGCTTACTTTCTTACCAATCTTTATTTTAATTTGTTTTAGATCAGTTGTATTGTTTTCTTCTTTTGTTTCAAACTATTAAGGGGGTACAAATATTTTTGTTACATGGATGCATTATATAATGCTTATGTCAGGACTTTCATTATGCCCATCACCAAAATAGTGTTCATTGCACCTAGTAGGTAAGTTTTTAATCTCTCACCCTCCTCCAACTCTACACCTTCATAGTTTCTAACATCATTTATATCTCTTGTGCCCATGTTTACCCACAGTTTAGCTCCCACTTATTAACTAAAAACATCTGGTAACATACTTTCCTTATAATAGTGGTCTCTAATTCTATCAACATAGCTGCAAAAGACATTGTTTAGTTCCTTTTTATGGCTGAGTGGCATACTACAAAGTGAGATATATGTATACACACATATACACCTTTTCTTTATCCACTTGTGAATTGATTCCTGCTTAGATTGATTCTACATCTTTGCAATTGTCAATTGTTCTGTGATAAACACTAGAGTGAAGATATCTTTTTAATAAAAAGGACATCTTTTCTTTTGGGTAGATACTTTGTGGGAGGATTGCTGGGTTAAATTTTAAGTATGCATTTATTTCTTTAAGGAATCTCCATAGAGATTGTACTAATTTACAGTCCCGCCAACAGTATGTAAGTATTCCTTTCTCTCTGCATCCATGCCATCATATATTGTTTTTTAATTTTCAATACTGGCAATTCATACTAGAATAAGGTGATATCTCATTGTGGTTTTAATTTGCATTTCGCTGATGATTAGCAATGTTGAGCATTTTTTGGAATGTTTGTTGGCCATTTGTCTATCACCACTTTTTAATGCGGTTGTTTGTACTTTTTTTTTTTTTTTTTTGCTGATTTCTGTGAGCTCCTTGTATATATTCTGGCTATTAGACCTCTGGCAGAGGTATAATTTGCAAAATTTTTTTTTCTCATCCTGTAGGTTGTCTATTTAATTTGTTGATTATTTCCTTTGCTGTGTGAAAATTATTTCATTTAATCAAGTCTCATTTATTTAGCTTTTTTGCTGTTACATTTGCCTTGAGTGTTAGTCATAAATTCTTTGCCTAGGCCAATATATAGAATAGTTTTTCCTGTTGCTTTCTAAAATTTTTATGATTTCATGCTTTACATTTAAGCTTTTTATCTCTCTTGAATTAATTTTTATACATGGCAGGAGATAGGAATTCTTTTTTATTCTTCTGCATGTGGCCATCGAATTTTCTTACCTCCATTTATTGAATAGGGCTTCCTTTTCCCAGTTTATGCTTTTGTCTGCTTTGTTGAAAATCAGTTGTTCTGATCATTTTATTTCTGGATTCTCTATTCTGTTTCATTGGTCTATATCTCTACTTCTCTATCAGTACCATGCTGTTTTGGCTATTATAGCCTTGTAGTATCATTTGAAGTCAGGTAATTTATGCCTCCATATTGGATCTTTTTACAAAGACTCCTTTGGCTATTGGGGCTCTTTTTTGAACCAAGTGAAGTACAAAATTATTTTTCTACATCTGAGAAATACAACATTGGTGTTTTGATGGGTATTTTGTTAAATTTATAAATCACTTTGGGATTTTGTTAAATTTATAAAGTTCTTGGGCAGTTTAGACATTTTAATGATGTTGATTCTTCCAGTAAATGATCACGGGATGTTTTTCTATTTCTTTGTGTCACTGTGATTTCTTTCATCAGTATCTTGTAGCTCTCCTTGTAAAGATTTCTCACCTCCTTGGTTAAGTGTATTTGTAGGTACATATTTTGTTGGTAGTTATTGTAAATGGCATTGAGGCCTTGATTTCACTCTCATCTTGAATGTTTTTTTTTTTTTCTTTTCTTTTTTTTTTTTTATTAAATCATAGCCGCATACATTGATATGATCATGGGGCATCATACACTAGCTTCACAGACCATTTGACACATTTTCATCACAATAGTTAGCATAGCCTTCCTGGCATTTTCCCAGTTACTGTGCCAAGACATTTACATTCCACATTTACTAAGTTTCACATAAACCCTTGTAAGATGCCCCACAGGTGTAATTCCACCAGTACCCCTCCCTCCACTCCCTTTCCCCCTTTCCCCTATTCTTAGGTTGTAACTGGGTTATAGCTTTCATGTGAAAGCCATAAATTAGTTTCATAGTAGGGCTGAGTACATTGGGTACTTTTTCTTCCATTCTTGAGATACTTTACTAAGAAGAATATGTTCCAGCT
>CAUYPK010073099.1:0-13064 GCA_963574355.1 Loris lydekkerianus | reverse complement strand
CTATTAATTTCCGCAAATTAATCATTTATTAACATCTGAAAAGACATTAAAAACTAGAGATAAGACAGAAAATCACAAAAACACCCAAATATATGTAATAATTTAAGACTTAATAATGGTGACATTTCATAAGGTTAGGAATAGATAGCCAGAAGGAAATTCATCAATGAAATTCTTGTACACTGTTTGCTAAAAAACCTAGATCTTTATATTACAGATATAAGTTCATGATGAAATATAGTTTAATAGGATTAACTATACCAAATGAGAAAAGTACCATGTAAGAACAAAAATGTCTATTCATTTAGATACATTTCTATGTTAACACAGCTTTTCCTAAGAATGAACTCACAATCATTTTAACAGTTGATTTAGCAAAATATAAGTTAAATAGTGTTTACTATCCACAAAGTTTATGAAGTTGAAGGGCAGTAGAATTTATGCTGGCAATCAACATCTAAGTTGTTAAGGACTTTTCAAGTAGACAATTTGGTTTTAAGTACCACATTTTAAAAACACATAAGCCCTTTAACCATCATGTTTATAATACTAAAATAACTTTAGGAAATAATTGGAGATCAATGCATAGTTTTTTCACAGTGCTGCTTAAAATAGCTAAATATTAAGAATAACTCAGAGAATAGATTTGTAAATAAGTTTCAGCACATCCATAGGATGGAATAGTTGCCATTGAAGGTGTTATAGATGCAGATGTTTGTTGATATGTGAAGATGAACTTTAAGATATCCAGTGAGAAAAAAAAAAATCAGTGTGATTATACATACAGCCTATGATGGTGTGTTAACTAAGAACTTGTAAAGAATGTGACAAAATTTGTTATTACTGGAAATTTGTATTAAAAGTAAAAGTTTTTCCTTCTTAAAAAAAAACATGATTAAAAAGGGAATTGATCATGATTAAGAATCAAATTGAAAAATAGAAAATAATAAAATGAGTAGATAGTATAATTAATACAACACTTTTCCATCAAAACCGTAAAACAAATACAATTTTAACAATCACAACATAGGAGAAAAAGAGAAAACAAAATAATGCAAAACATTAGGAATGATAAAAAGGTATAAATATAAATGCAAATAAACTAGAAGATTTCTAAAAGATTATTATGTTCAGTGAAAATGACAAACCAGTAGAAAAGGATAATTTTCTAGAAAAAAAAAAAAAAGGGAATTTTTGTATTTCAGGATGGCAGGATGAGCTTTATGTCAACCACTTTCTTCTCCAAGATGTCTTCACATAGTGGACAATATTAAATAAAAAAAAAAAAAAACTAAACCAAAACAATTATAGCAACATGTAAATGCTGTAACTATTGTGCTACAGGTGCTGAGCATTATTCAACAACAACAACAAAAGTAAAACAGAAATGCAATAAATCCAAAAAGTCACTGAAAACATAAAAGCTTATTTTTGGCTAGAAAGGTAACAGAATAATACCTGAAGCCCATGAAGTAGGTAATTTTAGATGAAAAGAAAATAAAACAACAGGAAAAAGAAAGAGAGAAAACAACCACAGAATAAGTCTTCTGAACTGGTAAAACTATTTCCAGGCAAGCTTTCCAAGGCAGGAACATAGAGAATGCTGGGAGAAGATAGTCCCAATGTCCCTAAGCAGTATGACAAAATGCAACAGACAATTAGGCCAGCTTTTTCACACCTGTACAACAATTCATCTCTCCTATACAGAGTATGCAAAGCCATGAGGCAGCCCAGCTCTTGACAGGAGCAGTGAGTTCAGGTGCTTTTGTTAAAATGGTGAGATTATGCCAGAAATACACAGGAAGAGGTTTTACATCCCAGCTCTCTCCCTAAACATAAGGGATAGACTACGAAGTGCTCTCAAACAGGCCAAACAACACTCAGATACAAAAATACACTCAGAAATAATCATCAGCCACTAAAAAGAAAACCTATACCATAATAATGGGAACCATATTCAGCCAGTGGAAAATTTTATACCTAGTAGGGAAAATGAAAAAAAAGAAAATAGGTTTATGTCTTTGTCTTGTTGGCTAAGGAATTGAAAGTGAAAGAAGAGTGATATAAATATGGACTCATGCTAGCAAGACTTTGACAAATATAAGCTTAAGTGAATGCATATTATATTTAATGTCTTAAGTATAGACACTTGAAAATGGAATAAAATGAAAATGTAGAAATAAGAGAAATAAATTACAGATGATGAAAGAAACAACAACAAAAAAATCCTTGAAGAAAATGTATTAAATAAATAAATATGTAACAACTCAAAATGTGGGGGAAGATTTAATGAGGACTGAGGAGAAAAATCATTAAATAGAATGGAAAATCTAATAAAATATTAATAATCATTGTCAATATATATGGATAGCATTCATCTACTAAAACAAGATTATTTAAAGGGCAAACAAAATAAAGCAAGCAATATCAAGTAGAATAGAAGATAAAAAGTCCTAAAAGGTTTAAAATATATATTTTTTATATTGCTGAAAGAAATAGTCCACAATGAAATATTATAGTCAATATTTATGCACCAGAAACATAGCTTAATGTTTATAAAGGGAAAATAATGAGCCATGGAGAACAAATTGACAAAGGTACAAACCTGGGGAGACAGTTTATTAAACCGCTTAGAAATGACAGAATAGATGAGTAAACCAATGTAAGTATAGTTATATTGAATAAGACAATGTTTAAACAAATAGAATTTAAATGTAATAGAAATTATATGCTGTTTTGTAAATTTGAATAATAAAACAATTTTATTTGACCAAATAAATACGTATTGTTGTGCCCAGATCTCGAAATCCCCCATAAAGACCACCAGGGAGCCGAGTCTGATGCAAAAGCAAAAGAGCCTTTAATGCAAGCTCGAGCTTGGGCTCCCGGGGGATCCGCTGCACCAGATCTGAGCCAGGAGCCTTAAGCTCTGGAGCGAGGGGGGGGAGGTTAATAGTCCAGCGCAGTGGGTGGGCATGCACAGCTTGAAACAAAGGGAGCGCTTCTGGATTGGTTAGGTGGGGGTCCCTGGTTGGTTGGCCGTTGTCTCATGATTTCAGGGAATTGCCTGGGCTTGTCTGGAAAGTGAAGCTTATTGAGTGAAATAGTGAAATGGCAGGGAAAGCGAAACTTAACTCTTGAGGTGGCGCTGGTCTGGTTCTTTCAGTATTACTTTGAATCAAACGAAACTATACATTTTTGATAACATATGCAATATATACAAATATTGATTATGAATTAGGACCCACAGGAAATATCAACAATTCACTAAAGCTGTTTTGTAATCCATATCCATTAAACAAAACACAATGCAATTAAGAATTATTAACAAAATGAGTAAAATATCACACTCACTAAAAAGTAAAATATATCCATACATGAAAACACATTTATAGAGAACTAAAAATATTCAAATGGAAATTACTATTTAAAATATATAGCAATCACTTAGATATATAAAGTGATTATGAGGTTATTTTTTTCTCTCTTTAAAATAAATTTTAGATTAATATGAGGATACAAATGAGTAGGTAACAATGTTTGCATTTGTTAGGTAAGATCCCTGTTGTAGTTGTGTCCCGCACACAGGAGATGTGCCATATACCCTTACATTGTGACCATTAGGTGGGAGCACCCTGATCCTCTTCCCTCCTACCATCACTCCCCACCCCCAACTTAATTAAATTGAATTTTTCTCTTGTGGGGGAAGGAGTTAGTTCATTTATTGGCTTCACATTAACACTGAGTACATCAGAAACTTGCTTTTCCATTCTTGTGATACATTACTGAAGAGAATGTTCTCTAACTCTATCTAGGTTAATATGAAAGATGTAAAGTCTCCATATTTTTATGACTGAATATTCTAGTATTCTATGGTATCATGTTAATTTAATGTATGAACTTGACTGGGCCATGGGATGCCCAGATAGCTGATTAAACATTATTCTGTGAGTTTCTGTGAAGGTGTTTCTGGAAGAGATTAACATTTGAATTGGTTGTCTGAGTAAAATAGATGGTCCTCTCCAGAGTTGGTGGGGCCCATCCCATCCTTTGAGGGCTTCAGTAGAAGAAAAATGTGGATAATTGAGTTTCTTTTCTGCCTGATTGCTTGAGCTGGGGCATTCATCTCCCGCTCTTGGTTCTTAGACCTTCAGATTAGTCCATTTTCTGTTGCTTTTAATAGAATACTTTAAACTGAATAATTTACACCAAAATTATTTTTTATAGTTACAAAGGCTGAGAAGTCCAAGGTTGAGAATTTGCACCTGATGAGAGCTGTTAAGGCAGCATAGGGTATCTCAGGGTGGGGGAGGCTGAGCTCTGGTAGTAAAATTCTCCCAACATCATATAAAGTCAATGTTCCTGTTCTCATGATAGTGCATTTATTTATTAACCAACTAACTCCTTGATCCATGAATGGATTAATCCATTCATAGGGGCAGAGCCCTCATGACCCAATTACCTCTTAAAGACCCTACCTCTTAATATTGTTACATTGAAGATTAATTTTAGCATAAGTTTTGGAGTGGACAAACCTTCAAACTATAGCAGACTGGAATCTGTGTCATAGGCTGTCTGGATCATAAGCCTTCAAACCACACCATAGGCTTTTCTGGGTCTCCAGCTTGCAGACAACAGATGATTGAACTGCTTAGTCTCCATAATCAAGAGAGCCAATATCTCATTATCAATCAATCAATATCTCTCTCTCTTACTCTCTCTCTACAAACACAGATACATACCCACACACCTATAGACTCATATTGGTTCTATTTCTCTGGAGAATTCTGGCTAATACAACAGTAAACATTAACTAATTTATGGCCTTAAAACATTATAAAAACATAAAAATGTAGTATAAAATAAAGCATTATAGAAATATAAATAGTAAAAGGCGAAAGATTTATACGCTCTGAAGAGAAACCAGAGGAGGGGTATTGGTGGAATCACACCTACGGGGCATCTCACAAGGGCAAGGGTGAAACTCTGCAAATGTGAAATATAAATGTCATGTCACGGTGACTGGGAAAATGCCAGGAAGGCTATGTTGAATATTGGGATGAAAATGTGTCAAATGGTTTATGAAGCTAGTAGATGATGCCCCATGATCATATCAATGTACACAGCTATGATTTAATAAAAAAAGAACACAAAGATTTATGGATCAAAGAGGGGAATATCTTTACTGGAAACAACAAATACACACAAGTAGAAATGGAGAGAATTTGGGAAACTGTAGAGAAATTGGCTTCACCAGGCTGAGGACACATGTAAAGCTGAATATATGTAACAGGGTGGGGGAAAGTCATCAAGTCAGCACCATCTTAGCTTTTAATCCCATTTTAAAAAAGGAAGTAATATAAAAGAAAATGTAAAATATTTAACCAAGTGTTATCTGTTCATTTTTGGTTCTTTTATTTTTCCTTTTATTAAGTCATATACCCATAGATCATGAGTACATTTATGCTTTTGTGGGGTACAATGTGTTGATTTTTTAAATACAATTTGGAACAGTTATTCCAACATTATTCTCATTTTATAAGCCTTTGTGTTCTGTGTTCTTTCTCAGAAATAATGAAGGAAAAAGTTTCTCCCTGGACCTGAACAATATGATTTTATTTGAAGATAGGTACAAAATCAGGACATCAGACTTTTAGTGAACATAGCAGTTGCTTAACCTGGTGAATGGTTTTATTGATTCAGTACACATATCTCTGTGTGAATTTTCAACATTGATTGGATGAATATACACACACATTGATACACAGGTATTCCAAACCCATAAATTTCCATTATACCAGTGCCATGAATGTATGTGAAAGAAGATCTCTACTCCAGATAGCCAGAAAGTAATCATAAAATATCATCTACTACAGTATTTTAACATTGAGGATACTGATTATTGTTCTTAGTAATAAAAAAAAAGAAGGAAAGAAAAGCAAGGTGCCAGCCTTTAAAGAAAGAATACATTATTTTTTAATGGAACATCTTCTTGATTTTATAAAACAAAATAAACATTTTGATTTAGATTTTGTTTTTCTCTAAAGATACAAATGTATCATTGTATTCCAATCTACCAAGACTTTGAGCAATTGCTCCCCCCCCCCCCCAGGACAAGATGGTCCTCTAGAGATGATCAAATCTTCTTTTAAAGACATCAGTGGCATATATGTGAGTATATTGTTAACCACAAAATGACTTGAATTAGTATCTTTGGTAAATACACCATAAACTTTAGTGTGAATTTTAAAAACTCAGTTGAAATTCTTATGAATCTTAGTTTCCATATGAGAAGAGGTCCTTTTCCTAAGTGTAAAGTGATGGATATTCTTGGGTTTTTTTTTTGTTTGTTTGTTTTTTTTTTCTTTACAAAGACAATCTTTATTGACACAGTCACAGGGGGTGAGCCCTGAGGTTTGGAAGTGATGGACGTTCTTAAGTACTCTATGCCTGCAGTCCCCACCCCCTGGGCCATGGGCAGGTTTCAATTAGGAACCAGGTTGCACAGCAGAAGGTGAGTGTGGGTAAGCCAGGGAAGCTTCAAGGTGTTTATAGCTGTGCCCCATTGCTTGCATCATCACCTGAGCTCTGCCTGCTCTCAGATCAGCACTGGCATTAGATTCTCATGGGAGCACAAACCCTACTGTAAACTGCACATGCAAAGGATGTGCCCACTGACTCTGCATCAGGGCAAGCTGTAGAATTATTTCATTATATATTATAATTTAATAATAATAGAAATAACGTGCACATGAAGAAAAAAGAAAGAAAGAATGTGCACAATAAATGTAACATGCTTAAACCATCCCCAAATCAACCCACCCCTGTCTGTGGAAAAATTATTTTCTATAAAGCCTGTCCTTAGTATCAAAATGGTTGGGGACCACAGCTCTATGTCTCCGTCATTAGTGTGGACCTTCTTTGGGTAGATTATAACACTTAATTGAACATTTCTCATCCTCTGTTGACCATCAACGGACCTCTAAACTGAGGAATAAACCAGCAGAGACTAAGGAAGTCTTCAAAACCAGATATGAAATTTCTAACAAAGTATGATTTTAATAAGCTATTATCTCTAATTAGCAACCTTGGGGGCCTATCCACTTGAATGCACATCTTATGGAAGATCATGAAAATTCAGTTCTAATCCTCATTTTATTTTTGACTCTCAGTAGCCCTATTTATACAACAAACCATACCACAGTTTACCAATCTAGCTCAAAGACTATTTTACATTATGTTGTGATTGAGCTGAGCTAAGTGAGTACATGGCAGCCAACAACAACAAAAGGAAAGAACTATATTGGGACTTTTGTGGACAGTGAAGTACTATACAAATGGAATGGATTGTCACTAGAATAATCAAAATGAAAGGTCCACAAAAAGATAATGATTGCACATTAGCTTGGGATAGACTTCAGTGGCTCAGCTTCATGATTTTTCACTAAAATAAATAATAAATGAAATAAAATTAGGATTCATGACAATTATAAAAAGAAAATAAGTTTTATTTATGTTTTCAAATTTTGTCATGCTATAGCTGATTATGTGAAGTAGTTAAATGATTTGCTACTTTTGAAAAACATCAACTACATAAAACATTAAACCTATTATCTTTTATGCTGCAATAATTACAAGATGATATTTATGCTGGCAGTGGGATTCCTTTTTACAGATTAAGTCAGTACCAATGGAACCTTTCATTGTGTGTCTGTTGTTACCTAATGGAAGTAATGTACTAAATTTTTGCCTACTGTTAAAATTTCATATTAGTCATAAGTCACTATATAGAATGTAAAAGGTGTTTTTTTCTTTTTTTTTTTCTTCTTTTTTTTTAGCTATACCAAGAGGGAAAAATAGACGATTTTAGACTAAGCCTGAAGATTGGAAACCTTTCCAGATCCAGTTACTGGGTGGAGTAAAACCACTTCACCAAATAATTTAAGACATGTATATTTTGTGTGTACACCTACAATGCTCAAGGCTCTGTGGAAAGTCTGGGTATGAATGAGATATGAAGAAACAGTCTAGTAGAGTAGAGAGAATATATAAAAAGAGATATGCTACAAATTCAAGTGAAATGATTTGGTATTCACAATCCAACCAATGTACTGTTTGCTTTTAAGAGAAACAACATCCCTTTCTATACAGATTTGAAATTTTACTGGAGAGGATTGGCCTTTGAAGTAGGACTTAACCTATGAACAGGATTTCCACAGAGAGAGTTCAAAATCAGAGGATGTCTTGCTCCAGAAATCACTGTTAAAGTCTTCTGAGGCTCCCTAAAACTAGCAGAAATAAAGAATTATATTTCACAGTAGCTGAAATAACTTTACTGTAATTTATAAAGTAACGCAGCTCCTTTAATAAAGTACTTAAAGCAATTCTGAGTGCCCTCCCTGGAGGAAAAATGTGAACTTAAAGTGACTTGAGTAATTTGAAACAAGCTTGTTCTGTTTTCTTTACTTTCTAAAGAGCTCATATTTCAGTTTAAAGCCTCTGTCACATTAAAGTTGAATCGCCTATTAAAAAAATATGCAGGTATTTCAAGCATAGGAGTGGTATTATCTTCCTATTACTTAGGCTCAGACAGGACTAGGAAGTCCCCCCACATATCTCCCTCCCTTGTTTCCTCACTCAGGGGCACATTTTAACATCATGATTCATCAAACCACAGTTGGACATTTTGAACTTTTGTATTTCCTTCTGCAAAGCAAGTTATTCACAAAATGGATCTTCATTAAATTCCCACAAAGTCTTTTTGAAGATCCTGATGTTCACTATACAATAGTTCTCTTTGATGCAGTGCTTTTTAAAAACAAAACCCTGTTTATACAGTTTTTATAAAAAAAAAAACAAAAACAACTCATATTAAACTTCGTACATTCAAGTTACATAGAAAGGTAACTTAGATGTTTCAGTTTAGAGGAAGTTTAGAAGACAGAGTATTTTAAGAAGTCCATGAGGCAGTTCTTCTATTATGCATTTCATTTCCATATTGCAAATATCAAACACAATAAAAAATATTTGCCTAACCCATCATTTCTAATCCCAGTGAGTTTTTCTGTGGTCTCTCTTCACCCAACTAAGCCTTTATTCTCTTTACACTTAGAATACTTTGAGCAAATTTACCTGTGTCTGTAGGCAAATAAGTCTCAGCTCCAGGCAGCTGACTTCTTGTTCACCCAGATGGAAATAAAACTGCAATGTGGGTATTGCAAGCACCTGCCACAGCCTCTTAAAAATGCAAAACCTCAACCAGGCAACGGGATACAGTTTCAAATCAGAAGAGCTTCTGACAGACTGTAAGGATCTTTAATTCTCTGGATTGCCCACTGTAAACCCACTAGCTGAATTTAAACTTCTTAGGGTTTCTTGTAAACCTGGATATCACATGTGGAATTTAGAATTGTTTCTTTTCTTTTTTTTTTTTTTTGCATTTTGTTTATTTTTAGTCTCTCCAAAGTCTCCTGTTTATGTATCAGATTTAGGGAAAATGTTAGAATTTGCATGTTTGGCTTTGAGCTTAAAGAGGATCATAGTTATAAAAAGTCCCCCACCCCTTCTTAGATTTTGACACTTATTTTATGGCAGTTTCATGACCTTCCATATTTGTAGAGATGTGTAAAAAATTTAAATACCTGAGAGTTAAGAGAAGGATTTCTATATACTACCTAGCTATATAGCAGTCATCTCCAATATTTCTGTACAATCATGACATTGTAAAACATTTTGCATTATTCAGTTATTAAAATTGGTCTTATATCCTTTGTCCTCCTTATGCATATAGAAATACTGTTATATGCTTTTGCAAAACTTAAACATTAGCTGTTACCCTTAAAGTACAGTTACATCTATCTTGCAACATGGAAGCAAGAGGTTGCTTTGGGAAGTCTCAAAATCAGAGGTAACTGTATACTTTAGGCAGAGTCTTAAAAACCCTTCAAAATAATCAGTACTTTAAGACATCAAGAAACAAAGATTAAAGGGTTATTCTCCTGCCTACTTAATTCTTTATTTAAAATAGTGTGAAAAATTGTCCTTTTTCTTCATTAGCACAATAGTGTGATAAATTTATTTTACTGCAAGCAATTCTGGACCTGCATCCTCATGGGAACAGTGCACATCAAGGGATTTGCTAACAGGCTTTAGCCATAGGTCTTCAGGCAACTGCTTTATGGGGCAGGCATTCTAACCCACCCATTGCTCTGCTAAGACTATGACAGCATCTAGACCCAACTCTACACAAACTGGGTGGCTTAATCCACAGGAATTTATTTTCTCATGGTTCTGAAGTCGAGAAAGTGCAGTATTAGAGTCAGCGCACCGGGTTCCTTCTGCGGCCCTGAGGGAAGGGCTTATCCCTGGTCTCTCTCCTTGCCTGATGGATGGCTGTCTTCTTCCCGTTGTCTTCCCTTTGAGAATTCACGTCAGTGCGATTTCTCAGCCTCTCTCTCCTGGTTATTACTACATGTGGTGTTTCTTCCATTAGAGGACTAAGTGTTCTTCACTTTCCTCCCATCAAGTCTCCCACTCAGAAAGGAGGGTATGAGGAGCTGCTCGGTGGCGGAGACCCCACTCATCTCTAGGCATGGCAGTAACTCTTCCTCTGAACTGGTTTGACCAGTCTCTAAGATCTTTCAGAAGCTTGTTCCATCAACTATGCTGTTTTTTATGGCATCTTCATTCGCTCTCTTTAGTACCTCCTTACGTTCCACCTGAATCATATTCAGAGTTCCTAAATCCTCCCTCACTTTCAATACTTCATCGTTTCCCATATTCGATAAAAGTGTGTATGTTTCATTCACTTACAGCTGACTTCACGTCCTCACCATTGACGTTCTTCTCAAACAATTTCTTCTCTACTATGTTTCCAATCCTCTTATCATGAAGCCCACCATATCATTCTTAATATACAAATCCCAGGCCCATTCTTAAGCCTCTTTCTGAATGAACATTCTGTGCCTTTTCACATCTTCCTTCTTCATACCTTCTTCTGCTGCTGCTTCATCAAAATTTCTTTCTTTTGGGCTGTGTGCTTCTCCTCTGAAGAAGAGGATACTTTTCCTTGTGTTTTTTATTTTAACTGTTGTTGCTAAATTGCTTTCAAATAAACAAAAAAAGCACCAGCATATATGAGAGTAACCTTTTCTAATAGTCTTGAAGGTAAAGGGGTTATAGACAGTTTGAGATAATCACCAGTCTGATGGGTATACAAGGGCTGTGCAGAAAGTGCCCAGCCATGCAAAATAAAACAGGGAGCCCCCCCTGGATGAATACTTTTCAGACATTCTTTAATATCTGTATCTTACTCACTGTTTTGTTGAACATTACTTCCTCACTACTGTAAATCTGAAAAACTCTGTGAGTATTTAGACATGCATCTCTGAACATTCATATTTTCCCCATTTTTGTTGTTGATTGCTTTTTTCTTCAACAATTTATAAGAGTTCCTGGTATGTGTATTTTACAGATATTAGCCCTTTGTTAATGTGTGAAAGGACATTTTTAAGTTTTTGTAAAAATCTATTGATTTTTTAATTTATATTTTTCTACACAAGGATATTTTCCTTGCCTATGTGGCAAACATCTGTTACTTCTTTTGTAATATTAGTCATCTAACCAGGGATAACAGTCTCTCACCCCAGAGATTACATGTTATTTCCAGGATATCTTGAAAAGATTTTGGTTTGTTTGTTTTATGTATTTACTTCCATTTTATCTTTAAATCCACCTAGATCTGTACTTTTTTATATGGAAGAAGGTGGGACCCCACTTTTTTAACTGTCCTGGTTTAAATAATTATTTTCAATTACATTTTGAACTATTGAGTTAACATAGAAACAGAAACATTAGTAGACTCTCGTTTTTAGAGAAGTTATAGGTTTACAGAAAACTTGGGTAAAATATACAGAGTTCTTACATACTTTACTTCCCCCAGCTCTCAGTTTCCCCTATTTTAATATCGTATATTGGTGTGTTACATTTGTTATATCGGTGAAGCAAAATTAATACATTAATATTAGTTAACTGCCATCATTTTCATTAGGGCTCACTGTTCATGTTGAACCGTTCTGAAGGTTTTGCTAAATGCATAATGTATGCATCTACCATTACAGTAGCGTACAGAATAATTTTACTTACCTAAAATTCCCCCAAAGGTAAAGGAAATATTGAAAGAAAGACATTTTGATCACATCCACATCAAAGGTAATATAACAACGCTGATGGCTATTCCAGAAAAAGAGTTCCAAAATTGCTTTGAAGGGTGAAGTGGGTCAGACTTCAGTGCACAGCTTCCCAAAGGGAGTACTTTGAAGGTGACCATAGTGATATTCAGCTCTAAGATGTGTAACACTTTTTCTAGGATAAATTTACAAACTTAATTGTCAGACCTCGGTAGCCTATGGTTTAACTAAATACTTAAGATGTGTATGAGAATATTTATAGAAACACAGTCTCTATAGGAACATATTAATATTTGACTAGAGAAAAATGGATAGAAATTGCAATGTCTTTATACAGTGGAATATTATAGAACAATGAAAACAATGAAAGCATAATTATACATAATAATGATGTACATACTAATATGGATGAAGCCTGTAAACAGGATATTGAGTGAAAAGTCAGATATAGTGTCCAACTCCATTATCACATATAATTTAAAAATTTTAAATACACAAAAAGTTGTAGAAAAGTTAAAAAACATCTTTGTTTTTAACATTCAAGTTTAACAAACACTCTTTATGTTAAGAAATAATAACTTATGGATTTGAGGAAAACTTTATATCTTGTGCCATTTCATTCTTTTCTCCTCAAGGTTGACCTCTATCCAGAGTGGTGATGGGGGATTATCTTTTTTGAACATTCTGCTAAAATGCTATTTTATATGTAAACATTTCTAAAATGTATATTGTTATTTTGATGTTTTAAAAAATTTGTAAGTGGTGTCATACTTACTTTTGACACTTGGACTTTTTAGTCAACATTATGTGCTCAGTATTTATTCATGTTGATGTATTTAGTGTATTCATAATATATAAAGTTTCTAATCCATACTT